>JACXGI010002191.1:0-39671 GCA_016801175.1 Esox masquinongy
GGTCACCCCTCTGAGCCTGGGTCCTCTCTAGGTTTCTTCCTAAATTTCGGCCTTCTTAGGGAGTTTTTCCTAGCCACTGAAATTCAACACTATTGTTGTTTGCTCCTTGGGGTTTTAAGGCCGGGTGTTTTGTAAAAGCACTTTGTGACAACTGCTGATGTAAAAAGGGCTTTATAAATAAATTTGATTGATTGATTGATTGATTGTATTATCACGTTCAGTGCTTAAGCAGGATTTTTGACCAGCTTGAGTAAATTAAATATAAAAAAAGTGATTGAAACAGGTCTAGAAAGATCATTGTCATACACTTAATGTTAATGTAAAATGGTGACGTTTGTAGGAAGAAACATGTAAATAAATGTGTATCTAACATAAAATATTTAAGGGATTAGTCTATCGCTTTGCAACATATGCATGTATTCAACAAAAAAAAGTTTCAAAACAATCTTCATAACATTATTAGTAAAATCATGCCTTTGTCAGTTTATCTCCAAGGATCTTTTTTCAACATAATATTATAACTTCACATAGCTATCATCACTGGCCTTCCCCTCCGAGATGTAATGCATTGGTTCTGGGACTCAACAACTAACTTATTATTCCCCACAATACAGAACAGTAGAGCTCAGCAGAGCTATACTTGTAAAATGCCGGACAATGAATATCCCAACAAGAGTCAACAATAGCAGGGTCTCCCTCTGACCTCTTCTGTGGACATCAGCCAAGGCTGTGGAGTGTGTCGTATGGACACAGACATGTTGCTGCTGCTGACGATGTGGCAGCACACAAGATGGTGTGTGTGTGTGTGTGTGTGTGTGTGTGTGTGTGTGTGTGTGTGTGTGTGTAAACGTGCAGCCTGAGATGGGAATAAGAGACATTGATTGCCTGGTGGAGGTTGGTGTTGTTTGCAGACAGTCCAGGACCTCAGCTGACTGAGAAAGGCAATAAGAGAGAGTGTTAGTGGTACCCTGGAAACAGAGAGAGGGAGAGAGAAAGAGTGACAAGTGGGAGGGAAACAGAGAGAGGGTGACAGACGGAACCAGAGAGAATGAGAAAGCGAGCGAATCAGAGTGAGACAATGTGCATTGTTACGTCGTAATAATAAAGCAATGTGAACTGAACTGAGAGAGGCAGAAGAAGAGAAACAGAGATTTACTTGCAAACAATGATAAAGGGGCCCTCTGAAAACAGGCATTTGATAAAAAACTAATAAAAGCAACCCCATTGTTACAACCCAGTGCACATGCTTTTAGATTTCTATACATGCACAATGCCGTTTTCAGTGTCTGAGAAAGAGTGTAAAATACTTTTCACAACTTGCTACAACAATATATTTTCGTTATTTTACTTCTATGTCAAACACTATGGTACGTGTTTTCTATCAAAATGAACAATGACTTAATTGACATCTGCGGGGCAGGCTCTTTTGGCCTACTCCAAATAGAAGAATGGGGGAATATGGTGTTTCAGAGGGAAGACACATCACAGCTGCAGTGCTGAGAGGCCTACAGAAATCCCCACTAAGGCTGTCCTAAGAGGGCCAAAACTGCACCACAAGGAAATGTAAAATGCCCAACAGATGCCAAAAATAAAAAGAGCACAATCAATTCTCTGTGTCCAGATTCTCCCAGGGACACCATTTCACAGATGTTGCTAAATTCGTCTGCAAACAGCCAAAGGAAGTAGTGTTCTTAAACTCCAGAGTGCACGCTCATGAGAAGGAGACATGACACAAAGAGAACATTGTGATAAGACCCCAGTTTACAACCCTTGCTAACGCTGACTGATAATCATTGGGCAAGGGTCTGCTTCACCTAAATACAACCCCTTAGGTGATTCGGTAAAGATTAATTTAAAAAAAAATCAAAGCATACATTTTAGGTTAGAGTTGACAGTGGACATATAAGGTAGGACATTGAGATATTCAGTCCAATTAAGCATTGTAAACACAAAATACAACGACTTAAGATGCCAGAAGTATTTATGCATGTATGTACAGTATGTGTGTGAGGCTCCCTAGACCAGTGTTTTTCAACCCTGCTCCTGGAGGCACACTGCCCTGCATGTTTTAGATCTCTCCCTGCTCTATCACACCTGATTCAAATGATCAGCTCATTATCAAGTCCTTGATGAGCTACATCAGGTATGGGAGGGCAGAGAGAGATCTAAAACATGCAGGGCGGTGTGCCTCCAGGAGCAGGATTGAAAAACACTGCCCTAGACCAATTTCAGATGTCCCATAGAACGAAGATGCCCTCTAGTGCATATGAAGTGTACTTAAAGGATGGAAAATCATTCAAAAATGTAAATAGTTACTAGCCTTTAATATTGTATCATACACATGACATTGTTTATTCCAGCGTAACACTGAGAGTACTGAAACCCATCTGTATTGAGTTATCCAGATATGCTTAAGTGAGACATTTTCATAGCAAGGGCTCTCTAAACGTATTTCTGCTGAGTTATGTTGGAAATAGTTCCGCTACTCTTCACTATAGAAAAGCTGTGTCTGCATTACACTAGTAACTGATCTAGTCCAAGGTGTCAGAAACCAAAAATCTCTGTTTAGTGAGAATTTTTTCTCCATGTTGGAACTTGGAGGTTCACTATTGGCGAGAAAACAACACTATATTTACACAACCGTAGATGTATTTTTTCTATAATAAATTCAATTTTCAGACTATTTTGTATACTACTGATGGATAATTACATACATGTAGGGACTATTACAGTTTCCTCCAGAATTATTTATCCGTTTTCTGAAAATTAACAAAAAAGGGTATCAGGCAATCCCAGTCCCCTGACCTAAACTCAATTGAAAACTTGTGTGATGCGCTATAGAGCAGAGTCAACATGCAAGGACCAAGGATCTGGAGATATTCCGTATGAATTACGGTCTTAGGCCCCTTGGTACAGTTCATTTGGAAAGTATATGTGCTCTATATGTTCTCCCACCTCATTAAACATCATAAGGTAAGACGCGCAGTTTTTATTTTGGAAAGGAGAGGATGAAAAATGCACTAAACACCAGAGTGCCAATTCTTTCTCGTGACACATCTCTTTTAGAAATATATTTACTTCTTGATTAAGAATGTATTTTTTCTTTGAAACAATTTTACCTCAATTAAATGTTAGATATATCTGATCATCTTGCAGTCAAAATCCAATAATATGACTTCTTTCTGTAATACAGTGTAAAAGGTAATTGACCCCAAGTCTTGTGGCAGAACCTTAATCTATATTAATTTAAGGCCTATTACCATTATTTCCTTTGTCCTTTTTTTGTGTTTGCATATATTTATAATATAGCAATTCATCATAACGGGAGTGGAAACAACTTTATCTTGTCTAATTTTACAGTATATAAATGAAGCCAGTATCCTGTTTCTTCTGGGTATTTTTATTCTTTATTTTACAGTTTTGAAAGATAAAAAAACAGTTTTTGCTGAAAGTGCAGTGGGCCATTTTTAAACCCTTACTATCGTAGTGCAAGTCTACCTGAGGCAGCGGAATAGATCACTCAACCACCCTAGGCTGCAAGTTTTTAAAAACATATTCTCCAGGCATTTCAGGCCCTTGATTTACAAATCATTCACATTAGCATTAGGGTGGCAGGATAGCCTGGGTTAGAGCCTCTACCTGACCAGTAACCAAAAGCTTGCTGGATGATGTGATGAAGACACTACTCGCAGGGATGATTACGGAGAGCGTACACTTTGTGTCCGAGGCTGTCCTGGGGGACATTGAGCTTGCAGTTGACCACTTTGTTCGAATATACAAGCCTGTTCCTCCAGTATCCACCAAGAGGAGGAGCAATGTTAAGATCTGCAAGATGGGCAAAAACAAGTCATGTTCAACCTCCTCATCAAGGTCCTCTTCTAATGGGTAAGTTCATTAATTATGTAACCCGATAAGCACGTTTCACCTGACTATTCTGAAACCAATGTGGAGGACATATATTTTTATATGTGGATAACATGTAGTGACACATTTTACTGACTGATTACCGAATGATGTATTTACGTGACTAAAGTGTCAAAACTGATTGTTATATTGTCTGCCTTGTATTCATAAAGGTCTCAGACAGGGTTACCAAGGACTCAGGGAGACAGTGGGTTCAAATCGTCTGAGACACTCAGTGACCTTTTTGGAATCACTGAAAACAGTCTCCTTAGTGGTGTAAAAGATTCCTTTAGAGAGTTACTAAGCAATTTCCTTGTCGTCCAAAGAGAAGTCCATCTAGACACACAAACTCTATTCCGAGTTATTGTTGGCAATGTGTCCAACAAAGTCAACTCCATAATCTCTATTGCCATCCACTCCCAGCTCTACTGTGCAAAAGGGTCCTGTTATTTTAGCCAGTGGTGGAGTCTCCAACACCAAGGTGATGGTGTCTGGTACCTCCATTGTATTTCAAACGTTCATTAATGCACAGAGCATTGGGGAGCAGAAGATTGTTTTCAAAGATGATGTTGAGGCAGACATATTATATTTAATAGGACAGGTCGCGACAGCCCTTAGTGACACTGCTTTGATCTGCAGCGACAAAGAAGAGGAGAGGAATGGGGAGGAGGGGGAGGAGGACAGCTCTCAGAAAACTGATTTGCTATTTGTAGTTTCTGACAATATAAAATATTAGCATCGCGTAAGTGTTCTGATGAAAAGCTAAAACATGGACTGTCTAACCTCAGTGTCAAAGTCACAAAATCAAGCATTAGTCTGTCAACACACCTTAGTCTGTCAACCAGGGACAGCAGTTGAACATTAGCCAGCTGGCTAAAACTGGCACTTTTACTGAAACGTTGATTAATGTGCCCTGTCCCTGTAAAAATACAAACACAGAGTACGGACAGGTTCCTCACTAAGGAGTTTCAACAGGGGTGGGTAGAGTACTGAAAATCTGTGTAATCTTGAGTAACTTGAAGTGCCACCTGAAAAAACTACTCAAGAGTAAAAGAGTACTTGGTCAAAAAACTACTTGAGTACTAGTTACATATTTTGTTCAAGACATTATAACACCATAGTAACAACGAGGAAAAATGATTTAAGAAAGTACAAACGCAAACTGCACTTTTAATGTTTGAATAGGCATATTTTCCAGAGCCCATAGCAATGCAGAATAGAAAAACAAAATAAATTGCAAAAGTAAATAATACTGTATTTCTATTATTAATCTGTATTGCATATAAGATTCTTGCAAATTAAGGCCATCATACATGTTACTGGTAAAAAAAATAAACATATTATGTAGTAATGCTCAGTATATCTTGTCAATCAAATATTTGTTGTTAGTAAGTCAGGTCTTTGGTGGAAGTACTGACTGCATTGCAACCAAGCCACCTGGTTAGCAGCAATTGCTTTCAACTAAAATCTAGCTAACCTGTTGCTGCTAACTAAAGTGCATTACTAAATAATAAAATTGAAGTCAAGCCCAATGAACCACTAATACAAATATACTAACACGTTGTAGTGTTATTATATATTGTAGGTTAGCTAGAATATTACATTATCATTAGGATATATTACATGTCGTTATACTGTACTTTCACTTGTTCAATGACAAAACAGTTGAATCTAAAAAAAAAGATAGCTATAATAATAGGATTTAGCTGGCTAAGTAGTGCGAGCCGGTTCGCTAACCTTACCTCTATGCGCTTGCGGAGCTATGATGATGAGTTTTTGAAAGCATAGATGGTTGCGTCTTTGGGAATAAAAAGACAAAATTTCATGATGACTGTGTTGCCTATTTTAAATTTAAATCGAAACATGTCGTGCAACTGTGGCCAGGGATTGGAATTTCCCTCGTCAACGTTCTCCAATTGATAACTGTCCATGTCGGTGTCTGTCATTTAATTAGCTACGTCTGTGCTCGCACTCCGATGCAGATTTAAAGGAGCGGGATTGAACACCCAAACTCAAATCAAATCACGAAACGAAAAAACTCAATATTTTTTGACAAACGACTGAAGACAAAATTGTTACGAAAGAGTAGATGAAATATAACGGAGTAAAGAGTACGATTTATTTAAAATTACATACTTGAGTAAGAGTAAAGAGTACATCCCCCAGAAAGAAACTAGAAAAGTACTCGTTCCTCTGAAACTGTACTCTTTTACTCATTTGCGTTACTTGTAACGCGTTACTACCCACCCCTCAGTTTTAGACCATGGCCACTGACTCGATCAGGGACGTTATAAGACTCTTCTATTACGCGTCTTGTTGTTCTGCACCTACATCATCTATGTCAACACCTAGCATAAGAGAGATGGGAAACCTTTTGGAAAGTAACTCCATAATGGACCCTGACGCCACTGAGTTGTTAAATACCAAGATGGACAGTCTCACCCAGTCCATCAGGTCATCCAGTTCTCCACCACAGAGAGAGAAGATCCTTCTTGAAATTCATCAAAGTAAGATCTGGTCTTGCATTGTTGGTTGTTAGAATAGTATGAAGAATGCGCTGAGGCGGATTCTTAAGTGTCAGAAAAAGGAGCTTTCTCAGATACATTTGTGGAGCCAACATTGTGCCACAGTCTCTCCTCCAAAATGTCTATACACACCAAGTCCTCTTTGACACCGCTAAAGAGATTGTCAACCAGGTTCTGGTCTTGTCTAAGTCTGAGGTGATGAAGGACTACCTATTGTCTGTTAAAGGGAGTTATTCTTAAATGTCTTTAGTGTGTTTGTGGATGGCATCTTGGCTGACTTGAGTGATCTCAATGGTTCGGCTGCTTCATTTGAGTTGTCTGTGAGCAGTATCTCTCTGAGTTTACTTCCTCACTTGGTCTGGAGGACCATTCCACCAACAGAAGGGTCTTTGTGACAATCTAGTGTCTTCCAATTATACATATTAAGAAACTCTCTAGTGTCTTTCCAAACAAAGGCTTGAAAAGCACTGAGTGAAGCCCTGAGATCTCTCTGCCACTCTACATCCACTCTGCCCGTAGCTACTGAAGCTTCGAAACTAGTGAACACATTTGTGACTGATCTGTAGAGTATTGTTCAGTCCACTCAAGGATCTGACTCTCAAAATCTCAGTCTCAAAACTTTACATCCGCACAGCTGTTCGTTTCATCTATGATAGATTTCGAGAAATGCTGAGTTTTCGGACTTCATGCCTAACCCTAACCATGTGTGAAGGTCATAGGTGTTACATCATACAATGACAAGACTACCAAACAGGCTCTAGTGGATGGTTTAGATGACCAGATGGCTTGTAGCACTGATTCCCAGGAGATCCAGCCAGACCTTGAATCTAACACCAAGAAGGTTATTAGTCAGATCCTCACTGTGTATTACTCTGAGGAATCCATGGAAGAATGCTTCAGTAGCCTAAAAGAAGATACAGCAGACGTGTCCAACAGTAGATACAGCAGACGTGTCCAAGCTTTTGGACAAAGTTGTTTCTCAGATTGACAACCTTGTTGCATTCGGATCATACTCATCTTTTGATGGCTGTGCTGTCAATACACAGGGAACTTTGTCACCTGTATCTCTACGTTTTGACAAACTATGTACTGAGGAGTTTCAAACCAAAGCCTCACTTGTGGTTAGTGGGATCCTTCATTCAGGCTTTATTAGCATTGTAAATAGCTGCCAAGATGGTTGAATACCAGCCTAGATATTTTAAACACAAATACTGATGTATAGAAGGAAGAGTGCTGCTTTGGCATCAGATGTAGTAGGAGCGGTGCTCATTGGACAGCTGGGTATGAATAATTTCATGACGATTGAAGCTTTAGACATAACCTTATGACCGCACTTTAAAAACATCCATGGCACTCTTCTCTGATTATGATAAAAACGCCTTCATTAGAACATCATGGCAATAAAAAGCCTTCTTCAGGGTGCACAAAAGAGACATTGTGTACAGATAACTTAAATCAAAACAGAAAACGGGGGAGTGGACAACATAAACCAATCAACAGGAAAATATGCAACAAGGTCTGAAGCAAGAGGTACAGCTAAAAACAAGTTCATACAAATAATAGAGCGTACTGATACCAATAAATAACTATGCAGAAATAAACTATTGCGTAATATATCAGCACTTGTAAATCTCCAATGGATTGAACATCCATAGCTCCTGGCTAAGGATCTTGAATTCAATGGTCAGTAGAATGATTTACACTCACAATCATTCTACTGTCCATTGAATTCAAGATCCTTACCCAGGAGCTATGTATGTTCAATCCATTTGAGATTAGGGAGTGCTACAGGATCTTCTGGCTTCCTCCACCATCTCAAGAATCAGATTTCTGCCAAACTATTACCTCTGTTGCTTCTCTGTAGGACAGAAGTGTGCTTATCCACAGCATTTCTGCCACCTCAACTAGTTCAATTCCTCACAGGTTTATCGTGACACAGAAAACCTGTTAGCCAATATAATGGTCAGTCAGGTTCTGGATAACTTATCTGTGATGTCACCTTCCTCCATGACCAAGTTGTCCTCAGACAATGCACTTGACAGTGACAAGGCCAGCCCGGCTAGGCTTCCAAAGGCCGGTGAAAAGGAAAAGAAGAGATCAGCATTCTCAAAAGTACATGTGTCATAAACATAACAATACTAATTATGAAGATTGTATTGATTAATTAAGTAGAATGATGATAAACCTATAAACTTATATTATGTAATTTTTGTGCAATTCCTCCCACTCTGCAAATAACTGTTATGTAGCATTCAAAGAAGGTCAACATGAAAAAGCACTGTGCTTCAACACCTTCCCAGAACCAGACCACTGCTGTCGGTAAACAAGGTACGTCAACACTCAAATATAATTGTTGTCCCAAGTTAAAGATGAGCCTTACATCATATACTTAACGAAAATATAAATGCTTCATTTTACTGAATTACAGTACCTCAATTAGGATGTATGTTAAATATCCAAAGGAAATAGACTCCATAAGAGACAATAAGATCTTTATTATTTTTCAGCAATTGTCAACGATCAAAATACTTGCCAAACAGAGGATGTGTCCTCCACCAAAAGGAAACCCTGGAAGCAATCATTCTTTTCAGGGGCATTTTCAGATGTGAGAAATCTTCTATCCAGTATATTTACCTCCTGCTTTAAAAGTGGGTCTACCTAATATTTATATATATTTGAACATAACATAATAAACAAAATCATAGTAATGTTTATGTTGTTTTTCATTATACAGTTTTAGTAGTTATAATATAAGTATGGTTAATAATATTACCTGAACTTCCAGAGTCAGAAACCACTGTAGAATTATAACAAAAGTGTTTACTTAGGTTCACAAACACTTCCCGGCAAGGGGAGTTTCTAAATGACAAGTGTAAGAAAAAAGTAAATGCAATACCTATGATCAAAGAGAGGGGGCACCCTTTCGTCTATAATTACACATACCAGATGGGGGCGAACTGAAATAACTGAATGGTATAAGAGAGAAGTTTCCAGAAGAGGAACTGCCAGGAGCTCTTACTCATGCCTCAATTTCATGTAACCACATACTGAAAAGAACACGTGTATTTGTCTGTGTCTGTGAGTATTGTTTCAGAAGGAAAGCCCTTTTCACAGTTACCTTCCTCTCTTCATTGACAGAAATGATGGATTTATCTTAGATGCATGGATTTTATAAAAGTGATGTAAGATAATGAAATATTGATAATTCATATTTAAATTCCATGCTATATGTTATAATATCATACTGGAAAACAAGATTCTAACCTAGTGTTGAGTTGGAACAGAGAAACTAGCTCTGCTGCTTAACTTATAGTCACTACACAGGAAGTGAACTTCAATGCACACTTTGAAGACAGATGTAAGCAATGAAAAATTATGTGTGTGTGAGGACAGAACTTCACACAAACTGAAGTGCCTTTCTCTTTTACACCCTTCAGAGATAAGAAGCTTTGCCTTAAGGGCCTGCAATCCAATTTCTTAATTGAGCACCTCTTACTGTTTTCCAGTGGTGCTTCCTGGCCGTCATAGCATAAGGCCAGCCTGTGTAATAGATCAGCAGTTATCCTGTGGGACTGTTCTGAACAAACTCAAAGTCATTGGCAGAATCTGTGTTGTGTTGGATGGCTAGAATCCTTGGTGGTTTAAATCCTAAATGCTCATTGGCTGACAGCCATATTCCACGGTTATGACATTACATCACTTTTTACTGCTCTAATCATGTTTTTAAACGGTTTATAATAGCAATAGTGCATTTTGGGTATTTTTTGTGGTATATGGCCAATATACTACTGCTAAATGCTGTTTCCAGGCACTCACCAATGCATCGTGCCTAAGAACAGCTCTCAGCTAATATATTGGCCATGTACAACACATTACAACGCACCCTTGTGATTTATTACTTAGGTACTGTCTATCAACCACAGTATACAAGGTCATAAAGTTCATATGTCAATTATGTGGATTTGACAATATTTCCATTACTATAGTATGCTATTGATTAAAATTATTCAAAAATATTCTTACAGTACGTTTAAATAAGCAACTAAAGTTACAGCATACCATAGTATAACATAGGCTTCTGTAATATTTTCTAGACACTGAAAAAAACTCCTGGAAAACGTATTCGTTCGTCTTCCTTCTTTCAACATAGTTTACAAGTTTATTACTATGAATTTTGTGATCGCAGTATCGCACATTCTGGGGAGTAAACCGCAAAAGAAAGGAATACAATGCTACGGAGGAAATGATGCAGGATACATTTATGATAGAAGCCATGAACAGCCAACCAAAAATCGCGACCCATCCGCCCTAATTACATTTCCACCAATACGATAATAGGGGAGTGAGTGAGCGAAGGGAGTGTTTTCATCTTAGGCTTCAATACCCGGGCATTGCATTACAGTGAGTCATTGCCTGCTGAATGGTAACGTGGTACATTGACTTGCCTTGCCTTGCCTATTTTTCCATTTAGTGTTTAAAGATTTTTAGGTAGAAATTCTATTACATTTTCTCGAAAGGATTGAAATGTTACAGTTTCGGTTTTCGACAGTGCTGAAAGAGTTCTTTCAATCCAACCTAAAGCGCTCCTTGGCAGGTATCTCAAGAACTAAAACGTCTTTACCAATCTACTACTGCTTCAGCACCGCCTCTGTTGATGTCAAAGTCAGCTCCAAATTGAAAGTGCTCCATGCCGGTGTCCACTCCCCGCTGCTTTACACCACAACAGGGATCCGGACCTACTGTACCAAAGCGGAAGGTGCAGCGATACCGGTGACCGAAAGTGCTGTACCGTTGACCGCTGTATTGTTACCCGACCAGGTGAAGAAAGATGAGACTGTCAAAGAAGCAGCAACTGAAAAGTAAGTTGAAAACATTTAGAGTGGAGTGGCGTGGACTATAGCTCCACATTAGCGACATACTTTAGAACAAGTCATAGGCTAAATTAGCATATGAACACGTGTCTAACTATTTCATGGAACATCGCGAGCTTATAATGATGAGCGGATATTGCTTTCTGTGATGTCAACATGAGCGCCTTCTCTTTCTTTTGTTTACAAACGTGTTGTCCAGTTATCATTTTGGCGAGTCGTGAAGATCCAGTGCTAAGCTAGTAACGACCTTATCCAATACCTTTTAAGACTTAAAAACATGTAATATACGTTGCCGCTAAAAATGTATTGCAGTGAGCTTTATCCGCTCATTAATTTTTATAATACCAAACATTCTCGAACGTTCTTTTGAAGTAGGCTACAATGTATCTACGTCGAAGCTATACATGCTTGCCTTGATCTGATCTAAGCAGCACAAGGGAGCGCACGTTTCCCCAATCTTTATGCTACATTCATAAGCAAGTAAGAATATACGTATGTACGATTTGAAAGCATTCACGTGTTTAGGCAGACGTTCCACGAATTATCCACAGTAACCATGATAACAGCCTGGTATTTAGGCAGTTGTGTACTTTGACATTAACTGCATAACATGCTGCATCAAGGTAATTTCCTTGAATCTGACATCAGAGTTCTGTCGGTAATCAATAAAAGAGGCGTCTCCCACCATAGATGGAAGAGAAACCAAGATACCCAATAGAAAAAATATAGCAATTAACAACAAACACAGACACGCCCCCATTATATTTAGAGTCGGTAAGATGTCTTGTTTTGGTGCTCGCCCCCCTTGTGGTGGGGGGAGAAAGCAGGGAGTAGCTAGTGATCTTGTGGCAAAATAAGTTGTTCTGTCCATGAGCAAGGGAGTTAAATGTAATTGTTATCCTGGCACTCATCAGAGCAGGGTTCTCTGCTGGACCAGAGCCAGGTATCTCTCCTGCTTATTGTTGCCAGATATTAAGGTGGACCTGTTACTGCTCGATAAAAATTGATTTTAGTAGGAGTTTTGCAAGATTAATGGAAGATGTTTCGTTCTTAAATCTAGTGGATTATTAAGAAGGGGTTCATTTTGATTGTGTCCACTGACACAGAATGTGATGTATTGGGAGAATTGTCATGCATGTGTAGCTTGTGCTTTAAGATAGCTTGCTGAAGTTGTGGACATGTTCTCTGAAATCAGACCCAAGCACAGCAGTCACAGCCTCATACCGTCTGCAGTATATTACTAGTTGTCATTTAAATTTAGTAACTTGAAGGACTGCACATAAAACAAGCTAGAGGTGAAGTTGTGCCACTCATACCTCCTCAGTTAAAACTTTAAATGTTATCACAAACTTCTTAATTCATCTTTGATGAATTTTGAGTGGGAAACATTACTACTGACAAACAAGAATTGCCAGGATAAGATGAAGAAAACATAACTCACAATGAAGCACACCCACAAGACCAAATACTTTTTTGTTTTTGAGCACCAGAAAAATTGCTCAGTTCTGACCAATTTAATACCCCCTTTCCCAGGTTGACTTTCACTCTGTGAACATCTCAGCTATGGAATGTCAACTGTCATAATGTCAACATTAACACAGCCACAGAAAGTTGTCTTCCAAAATGATCTTTAGTTTTTCCGTGACACTTGATATCAGGATAGTCTAGGCTGACCCCATATAAAGTTAGAATGAATTATGGAACTATTAAAAGTGAAATTTAACGTACTATGTGTAGAATTGCCCAAAGTAAAAAAAACAAAAAACAAATTTGTGTATACATAAAGGGGTAGTCAGTACGTAAGTTGAGTCGCCAGCGCAACTTTTGGTTCAGCGATAGGCTATTAGCGGCTATTATTGTATCTAAAGAGCTTATGTTTTTGTGTTTTTGACTAAGTTTCTTTCCTGTCTTGTTACCACTCAGGAATTGAGCTTTAAGAACGTTTTTTCATAACAGGCTGTCTGTGGGCCAGTGTGTGTCATGGGTTTCGCTGGCCTCTTCTTTTCATGGGGGTGTGTTAAAAGGGGAGTGGTGATTGTGTGTTTGTTGAGAGAGGGCAGCATGTTATGTTGTTGTTGTTAAGGGGGGTGGGTTGCTGAAGTCCCCTGATCTATTGATTGCCAGTGTCAGATGACACAGACAGACACGTGTGCTCATATGTGTACAGCACACACTGCAGCGCTTTGGGGGTGGTGTTCTTATCAGTGGTAAAAGTAATTATAGTTAAAGGGCTATGTGTAGGTTTTGTAGTAGAAATACAAATTTGAACACCCTCCTCACTGCCCCTATTGCTCTCATGTTTTATTGGATCGAGTTTAATTTTCTCTCTAGGGTTGAACATGAACAAACTTGGTTGATCCCCAGAGTGCATTCCCATGACTGGAATCATGAAATACTGTAGCTGTTAGAAATATAACATCTGTTTAGACCTCAGACTTAACTATTTTTAGTGCCCCCCCGACCCCACCTCTCTGAGCCACTGTGCAATATGAGCATTGCTGGGGTTGAGAAGCTGGCTGTCTCAGGGATGCTTCCTTGCTAGTCACGCAGACATCTCTCTGGCAGTGTCGACATGTGCACCACATCTGGCTTGCAAGTAGAAAATCGCTGACCTCAATGGGGACGTTTTATCCAAATCGCAACTCTACTCCACACACTTTTATCTTTACCCGCAGAAATGTCCTGTTAACTGTTAGCTTGTTCACAGATTTGGATGAAATCCCCTGCATCTCAGGTCAGGCATATAGATGCAGGTCTCCAAACACCTCATAGTCAGCAGAATATTGAATTCACACAACAGCAAAATGGGCTCACAGAGAAAGAAAGAGCATATTAGGCTAGATGATACAGTTTGTGTATGGTTGAGGTTGCATGGGGAGGTTTTGATTGGCTAGCAGTAGCAGCTGGGTAAAGATGGCAAATCTCATGTTTGGAATTTGGCCTATAGACAGCATGACCAGATCGCGAGTTAAACTGTCTTGTACATAATATACAAAATCTATTGGCAGAATGTAGCCTTCCTTTCAGCCTTGCATAGGCAGAACAGGCTGCCAAAGACCTGTTGCCGTTTGCCTCGACTGGCTGGTCAGCTACAATTTGCAATGCTTATCTAATGGTGTCTTTTGCCTATCAGCTTAGTAGATATTTGTAAAGTGCATTTCCACGTTTGTATTAATTCTGCCAGTACGGTTTCTGGCACCAGAGTGAGGTCGGTGTAATTTCTTCTTATCAGCCTGGGTAAGTGTTGGCACTGCAGAATAATAGGACAGAATTATTTCATGATTGGGGCTATCTGCACTTCATTCACTTATACCAGGGTTCTGCAAACTAAGGCCCACAGGCCAAAACCAGCCCGTGAGGCAATTCCACTCAGCCCAAGGTAGGTAATAAAATAGTTTTGAGTGGAAGTAAAATATAACTCACCAGCCCATTGTTATACATCTGAATCTAAATTTAAATTATTTAGACATTATAATGGACCTACTGTATAAATGTTTTAATTATAGCCTGTTACTGGCCTGCAAATCATTTATGATTAACAAATCACAAAACAAATGTGGCCCTCCATTTAATTTAAAAATCCTGATGTGGCCGCTGAGCCAAAAAGTGTGCCCTCCCCTGACTTATACCAAAGTTGGAACAGACATAATGGAGACACATTTCCATTAAACCCGTGACATACAAAGCTGGTCAGTACATGCATACTTTGACCAATCCCTTTAACCTATGCAGTAAACACACTTAGGCAGTTAACTATTGGTACAGTAATGCCAGGAGCTTGTTGAGGTGTGTAGGTCACCAACATCCTCGGGGCTGAAATAAAATATAATATGAAGCTCGGTGGAAGACTTCCATGTTCAAAAGTACAGTTTTAAATTGCTTGGCCGACCTCCATGTAGTGCAGTGAGTGGAGGTCATTAGCGCGTTGTCTGTACTCTCAGGAAGCTGTGGGCTAGCCCGGGGGAGGGTTTGACTGGCGGACTGCTGCCCCATTGCCTGATAAAAGGAGCGTGTAGGACAGCGGGCCTTCACAATGACACACCCACACACACTGGGCCGCACACTGCTCATTATTGTGTGAGAGGCGATGGGGTTTGAAGACTAGACTGACTCTTTGAGGCTCCCTCCGTTTTTTCCCTCTCATTTCTTTGCTCATTTTTTCCTCCTTCTCCCTCCCTTTCCTTTTTTCCCCCCCCATCAGCTGACTCATTGGATAGTTGTGCAGTTAGTCACTGGACCGCCAGCTTAACGCTGACTCTGGAATGAGCCGTAAGAATATATTTGTGTTTATGCAAATCGCTTCCATTACTTCCTTCCGCAGTCATGTGACCATTGACCAGTATTCCATTTATAGTCAGGGATTATGCAGGAGCAGGCCAGGTTCATTCTACAGGACCGGAAGCTATTATAGTACTAATGATGAGGGGATGAAGCTGTTAGCCTTTAGCCCTGAGTCACCCTGCATGGCCGCTGGTAGTAAACCCTCTGACAGACAGTATGAGGGAGTTTTAGTTTGTTACATTGACGTGGTCCGACATAAACCCAGACCAAAACATTTACACATACACGTAAAACTATCCTTAAAAACATCCATGTATCCGAACACGTGCCTAATACACAGATGGATCAATCACCCAGTGTTTTACAACAAAAGCCCAGATCGTGAAAGATGAGGATTCATTTGTCATCCAACACAATAGAGGCAAAGACAGCTGAAGAATGAAACCAGCTGTGAGGCGTGCCGGGCAGCCTGCAAACTGGATGCCAGGTGAGCTTGGTTATTCACAGTGGAGCGCTGCTTGGTTTCTGAGGCGCGGCTTTTGGAAACTCGGAAAGGGCCCCACGTCAATGAAAGAGGGAAGGAGGAGTAGAATCCCCCTAGAGGACAGAGGGAAGAAAATAAGAGCGTGGTCTTTGAGAGATACTTCAGGATTTTGCCAATCCTGAACACCTCATTACTAACTTCAATGAGGTGTTCACTGACATGACATACAATGTCTGTAAGTCATCTAAGCAAGTAAAGCAAGGGGCCTTGCTCTCAACTGGACTATCTGAATTGAGCCACACAATGGTATAATGCCTAACGTTTTCCGTGTGGAAAATTGCATGTCCAATAATAATTGTGTGCATTAGGCCACATGGCGGCTGTTTTAGGTTTATTGATATTGCTAAACATGGCAGTTGGCTGGGCCAGCTCAAGGAGAAAGTAACACCGTCCAAAGAAGTTTGGTGCATGCAGTAGAGTTTACATGACTCCCTCATCCTTCTGTAGCCACATTAGAAAGCAAATCTACATCTCCAGTTTTAGACTCACCCAATTTTTGATTCTGAGTGCATTTGTCTTCACTGCATTTTTACTGCAAGTGTTTGCCATGTGGAAGACCTTTTCTCAGACTCCTGTGTTTTACAGCAGACTGACTGCGTCAGCAATTGTAATTATAGAATACAGTCTGTACTCTGTTCTCACACTCACACATGCCTCATTTTCTTTCTATCTCTCTCTTTCTCTGCCTATCTCTCCCTTTCTATCCCACTCGCTTTAAAAGAACAAACACTCAAGCTCATGCCCAGGCAACCCACTCCTCAGATGGGAGCGTTTTTAAGCCTGTTCGATTAGCGGGCCATACATCCACTGTAACCTAATCTTGACGGCAACATTATATTAACCTAACATTTCTTGTTAAAACAGTATCCATCCAATGCTCCCTATATAGACAATTAGCAAGTGTGTGGGTTCTACATAATGTTATCAACCTCTGAACCAGATAAATAACAGCTAAGATAGGCTTTTAGGTTAAGGTCAGAGTTGGTCATTTTAAAAGGTTTAAAAAAGGGAACCATATGCTGTCTGAGACGTATCACCCCTACTTACAGTCCCAATCAAAATGAGGTTCAGGTGTGCAGAAAGTTGTTTGGATTGGCAGGTGCCCTAATGTTTCAATAGACTAGAATTGGTTGTCACTTTTATTTTGTTTTAAACCAATGATTGGTTTGCAAAGTGGGACTTTTCATCTAAATAGAAATGTCTAATGACTGGTCATGTGACTGGAGTGCACCTTTTAGAATGTTCCTTTCATTTACTTCATAGAGAATCCTAAAGTTAAATATGATAACTCAAGGTCAATACTAGTTATAATATTTTGCATGTATTAATCATTTACTGGTACCTAAGGATGTTGTTGCAAGCTGATCATTAATTGAATGATAAAGTTTGTCTTAACCCAGATGAAAAGTTTCTGTTCTGCAATTAGTGTCAATCATTTATGGACAACGTCCAATATTTGCTGTTGTATGCTAGAGAGGTGTAGGTGTGTGGATGGATGGTAATCAGTGGCCTGGGGTACTGTGCTAGGAGACTGGCTGAACCATGGAAGGAAGTGAAGCATACCAGTCTGGTGTGAACACATCCTGCCCTCCAACATGCTCCAGATGGGAGAATAGCACTTAGCAAAATGTGTGTCTTTGTGTAACCAGGGTCCATAAAATAGCCCCTGCTAGAAGAAATTACATATCATCTGCCCAAGCACTTTCCTATCAAATAGCCTACTTTTATAATCAAACCAAGCTGTTGTTTCTAATGGGGGCTGATAAAGCCAGAACCGAGGCAGGCAGACCCCAGCACATGTACTCCTCTTTGAAAATACCTACTCTTTAATGTGTACGTGTGCTATTACTGGTTTCTAAATACATATTCTACTTTTATGAACGAAAAACTGCTTTGAGATGAATTGTTCCATAGATGAAGAAACCGTCAGAAAGTCGGTCCAATTCTGTCTCACTCCATAGTGTTTCTTCGTGTTCCTCTGCCTGTCCCTGGGCTTCCTCTAGCCATGGGGAGTGGAAGTGACAACCTGATGCTTCAGATTCATCTGGCTGCATATGTATCTGTGTTTCTGCTCTCCCTTCCTTTTCTCCTCCTTTGTAAGGAAAAGTTGGGTCACGCAGGCAGCAGTCATGCAAAGGCAACGGTTGGATGTGATTACTTCCAAGTGACTGCTAGCTGGTCAAAGCCAAAGCAAAACACTTCCCGTTTCCCGGTAACCCAGGATTCAACATTTGCACTTAGTCGTCGAGGCGGAGTTTTCAACGTTTTGTTCTTTGGTTCGTTTTTTTCCGACTGTAGAATTTTTTGTTGGATGATATGAAAACAAGAGGAGGTCCGACAGTATTGGTGTTGTAGAAATTGGCATTGATAACCTCCAGAGGCGTTGCTAGGATCACAATACATTCGGGGCTTAGCCCCCTGCCCTCCGGGACAGAAAGTACAGGGTTTTGAATGTACATGAGGAAAATTTCGATGTACACGCTAGCGGCCTACACGTCTACATTGTCATAATGTGCGATCGGAATTATAGATTAATAGATTTTTTTATTACTATTATTTTTGGTCAATTTGAGATTCGGGGCTATTCATAAAAGATCCTGGGCTATAGCCCCGGATGTCCAGGCCTAACGACACCACTGATAACCTCTACTTTTCTTTCTTCCGACACTCTTTTCTTGTCTAATTGGGTTGTCAGTTGTGAATTTGCTGCTATTAAGCAGGGCCTTAATCAGGAATTTAAGTTTGGGAAAATCTATTAGTCTGTGCAAAATAATACAGAATAATAGTCTGTGATTTTATTTTGCTTGTCTTTATAGTGCTCTAACAATAAGCAATATGGTTTCTTGAGGCCAAAATTGATCTAGACATTAATTCATGCATATTTGAAGCTTCCAGAATATTAGTTAAAATGCAAAATGAGTGCCAAAATAGCTGAGCAGTGGAAAAATACAGCGCCCCCTCTCAGTCTTCTAGAGTACATAAATCAATGTAGTCTGGCTACAATGGGCCTGCAAAGCTAACTGAGGTCATCACTTTAACCCATGTGATTTCCTGGTTGGAAGAGCAGTGTGTGAAAGTGAAAAAAACATTTTGCTTGGTGTGGGTGTCTATGAGTAATGCTTGGCAAGAATTTCAATTGTCCCAAATACACTGGCGTTGTTGTGATAAGAGATACAATTTGATACAACAAAAATAATAATAAATAATATACAGTATAACTTCAATTTGGTAACTTATTGGGGTGTTTTTAAGGCAACCGGTAACATAATATCTGCCTTTGGGGCGAATCTGCCCCCCAGAACAAGATTCATGACAATGAAGGCTAACCTTGGTCCCACACAGGGGAAGTGGTCTGCATCCCAATATTGTACACTGAAGATTCAAAGTATGAGCAGAAGTCCACTCAGGCTTCCACAAAAGGAGGTGGAGGAAAAAAGAACACAACCATGAGCTTCAGACATTTTTTTACTGGGTTTGTCATGTGCGTTGGGCAAGGTTAGACCTGGGTCTGTCTGGGTAAGCCCTACTGGACTTGTTCCAAGCAGAATGTTTCCCAATGCCCTGATCTACGATGGACATACTACAGCAGAGTGGCATTATCCCAACAGGATTCAACACTTTGGAGCAACCACCTTCCACCTTGTTTATACTCCTGTAGACTCATTGTTCGGGGATGATGGATGATGCTGCACAGCAATATGTATTTCTGTAAATGTGCCAGTTTTCATGTACAATCCCTGGTTGTAAACCCTGAAAAACGATTGATGAATCCTATCTTAAAAAGAAAATCCTTCACTGACTGTATTTTAATCCTCTTAACTGAATTCCGCAGCTAAATCATGACCATTATGAAATTGATATGACCTAGTCTTTTAATTTGTCTGGCATCTGTGTCTTTGTGACTCAGTGATCTGATGGTCTGGATATCTGGATGTCTCCGGGCTATTAAGTGCTGAGGTGCAAGGAACAGTTGAGTTGCACTATTTTTAAGATGACATCAAATGGTGCGAAGAGCAAACCCCTGGGCAACTGTTCAGAATGATACTGGATTGGTTAGGAATTTAAATATGAATTCGGGCTGAAATCAACCAAAGCTGGAGGGAACCTGGGTTCACTGTAACAAAACTGTTGTGCGTTCAGTCAGCGTGACTCTGTCAGTGTGGTAGGGAGACGTATCGTGAAAACAATGATGACTTGGCCTGTTTTTGTCTGCTGGTGAGAAGAAATCCATCCATCTGAAATTCCAGCTATGCATGTTTTAGTCAGACTTCCATGTCACTGTTTTCAGTTACAGTCCCTTCTGAGCAAAATCCGTACCTTCACTATACCTATGTTTACCTACTCCTAATAGTGGTTTTCCAGTCCCACTGCTGTAAGAGCTCTGAAGGGCTCCTGCCCCAGATGATCCAACAGTCAGTGAGTTTCTGCCCGGTAGTTTGTAGTTGTTGGATGTGAGCTGAGCCATCTCTGTGGTGTGGTTACTGGCATGTGAACTAGACCAGAATGTTGTCTTTATTAATCCATTGGAAGGTGGGGGGATGGACAGGAATCCCGTGTAGCTTCTGCATACTGACGCCGGAATGTGTGGCACTGGCAACTGGCAAACTCTCATCTCAGCAGGCATGTGGATCGTATGTGTGCGTGTGCATGCGTGTGTGTGTGCGTTGCGTGTGCCCATGTGTGTGATCCTGACAGAACCAGACAGTTCGGTCCCCATAAGGTCTCTTAGCTGGGCTTCACAAGGAGAAGGGCTCTCTTACAATTGGGGTTAGTGTTAGGGTTGCCGGTCATTTTAGCCATCAGGAGTTAGGCGTTAGGGATAGGTTGAGTTTAGGTATATATTAGGTTATTGAGGTTAAGGTTAGAGTCAAGGTTAGATTTAGGGGATCGGGGAAAATGTGTGCACTACTGGATGTTGGGGTAGGTTTGTGTTTTGAACTTGGTGTGAGACAGTGGGACAGGTGTGTATGTCTAATTTAGTCAGTTACTTTGACCTACAGAGAGGAGCATGTCTTCAGTCTCCCCAGAAAGCTGAGCTCAGAGTTGTAAGAGCAGGGAATTTAATTTAGTAGTCACAGCACACTTGTACTCATTGTAACTCTGTCTTGCCCTGCTCTTGCTCTGTTGTCTCACAATTCTCTTTGTTCTGTCTTTCTCTCTTATTTCTTAGTCTCTTGTTTTCTTTCTCTCTGAGTCTAAGGAGGATGATTTATGGCTGATGTCACACCAATAGCGCAACACAAATGGAACTTCACGATTCAGTACTAATGTGACTCGTCATTCAATACTAACCCAATGTGCTTGTTGCTGTAATGGCATGCATAGATATCCCATTTGGTTACCTGTGTTTACATCTTTCTGAAGGCACAATAGAGCCTTAATGAATCAATGGCTTTTCCTTATGACTCTCTGAATGTTTCTGCTGTTTGGAACTTCCAGGGCGCAGATGTTTCTCTGGAAAATGACACTTGGTGATACCGTCCCATTCTGTAGACAGTGAACAGGAATAGCTGTGGGGATTTTTACATTTCTTGTTGTTGTGTGATACAGTCAAACTTTGTTTATGGTCTGTAGAGGATTCCAATCTTGAATAAGCACTCTCACTTACTCACACTACAGTAAAATAATGGTCAAAAATGAAAGTTGAATTGTTTGTTTGTTCAGTTTGTTCATTCATTCAGGTACATAAGGAATTGTTCATTTTCACTCAATTTGGTTATTATGCTTTGTACTGGCAGGAACTCTGCTTTCCTAACTTCAAGGGAAAGTGGTTCCACAATTGAAGTGCCAGGAATGATAGAGAAAAGCTTTCATCGTGTTGAGCAGGAACTGCCTTCCTGAAGGGGTGGGATGACCAGAGGTTACATAACGGAGTGCTTGGGCAGGGTAGTGTTTAAGCATTACCTGCAGGTTGGTAGGGTTAGTTCCCCTTGGGGCTCCATACGGAATCACCATGGTTTTGGAATGACCTGAACAATTCGTTACTTTGGTAGCCTAATTGTATCCAAGGGGTTCAAAAGGAAATGGTTACCTGATTAGTTAAATCTTACTCAGGGGATTCTTTTAACATATTGACTGCAGACACGTTGGTAAGGACCTCTGAACCCGATAATGTCGCAAATGGGCGAAATGGAATAAAAAGAAAACTCAATTTTTTATCCTCGTCCAATTCTTGGTCGAGGATGTAAATTTTTATTTTAAAATATCTTGACATGCTTTTTGAGCTATGCAAGAAAATGCGAAAATAACAGTATTGAGAGATTATTTATGTACAGCGCAGGCACAGATTGATAGGGATAAATATGATGCATTGGGGTATTTCCACTTCCCATGGCTAGAGGAAACCTAGTGCCTGGGCAATGGAAGCCTATGGAGTGAGATGGAAATGGGCTGACATTCTGCTGATTTTCTCACGGATGAAACATCTGTTGCCAATACATTTTCTTCTGTCTCATTCTTTTCCCAATAGTAGAGTATGTTATGAGGAGAATGAAGCTTTTGTAGATTTTTACCTTTGCCAAAGTTTCTAAATATTGCAGTTTTGAGAAGTACAGAGCAAATTGAGTTACCTCAGTGTAATTGTTTTTCTAACAGAGGCATGCTTGAACGAGGCTTAGATTCTGCCGCTAGAATTCACTAGCCTCCCATTGGAAATGAGTTCTTGTGGGCTGGTAGGCCTAGACAGAATGTTATTAGTGGTAGCACCACTCTTCCACCTTATTGTTATTAATTTATTAATGTATGAAAATTGACCCAGTATTTGAAGACAGAAGATTTGAGCACATCATTTTTATTAAGTAAAAACAAAATATAAAAGGAATACCTGATACAATTTTAGGACTTCTTTATTTTTGTTGTGGAAATTAGATAATATAGGCCCTATTGAATTCCTACAAAAACAATCCCTGAACTTGTCAATAATGAAAGAATTCTGAAAGATTAAGGTATCTTAATTGTGCAAGTGCTGCGAATTAGAATTGTTCTGTGTATCTCTTGTCTTAATTTTGTTTTTGCATGTTTTTTTCTTCTCTCCCAACCATCCTGCTTGCTTTAAATATATGTGTAAGTATAATATTTTTTGTGTCTAACAGGTAGATGTCATTTTTCTTCCTTGCCATTTTTCCACTTCCCACCCAGAGTTCCCTGTCTCCTTTTGTCTGTGACAATTGTGTTATTTCCCAGAATTCCTTAATTCTTTGCATACCCAAGGGTCAAAGAATCAAAAACTTTTTTAATAACACCCCACCACCACCCGGAAAACAAGCTAATGATTCTCCATCACACAGAAACTACAGTCATGCATAATGTAAACTGTAATGACAGTAATGACTTTAAAGGCCGGATACCCTTGGCTGGCACACTCGCTGTTTTGGATGGGTGACGTAGCAGTGTCAGACGCTTCTATCGCCCTTGGTAACTATGCCACTGCCATTTACTGTCAGTTGCTGAGATACAGGTGGCAGAATGCCATGGCATTGGCAGCTTCCACTCTGCTCTGCCACTGGTGACATGGACAAGCCCTGTCTAATGTGATAACAGAAGTGGAATGCCAACAGGATAGGTAATCCCTAGATAATCCCTTTAAGACCCCTGGCTGAAGGAATGCATGTTTTGAACCAGGTTTCAAACCTCTGATATCATTGAATTACAAATGGTAGTTTGAGATTTTTATTTAAAAATCTCAAAATCAAATATTGTAAGGTGAAATTGGTTTTAAGTTGGAGGGAAAAAAATCAGTATTTAACCCCCACACATTAACATTTTGTGGTATGTACCAGCTTTGTACACAGTGCTGGAGTGGTTTTGGTAAATCTTTCTTGGCAGATTTGATTCTCCTTGGCAGATTCAGTTTGTTTGCACGAAACTATTATAAATGTTCTAATATTGCCAGTGCTTCTCTGTGGGATTGACATCAGGACTTTGACTGGGCCACACTTGAAAAGTCAACTTTTTGTTCTTCTGCCACCCTAATATTGCTTTGCTCCTTGGGATCATTGTTCTGCTGAAAGGTGAATTCCCTGCAACGCTTTCTTAGCAGCTTCTGTTGCAGTATTTCCATGTATTTTGCTCCATTCATTCTTCATCCACTTTTAACAAGATGTTAAAAATTGTGCTATATTGGTCTATTCTTACCACAAAACCTTTTCCCATTTCAGTTACTTATGAATCCCTGGCCTTGTTTCAAAAAGTTGATTACATTTTCAAGAAATATGATACGTATGCTACCGTTCATCTGTGGAATGCACTAGGCAGTAGGACTCACTGATAGGCTTTTGGCTCACTGTACAAAAACATTCCCTGCCTCAAATCACTGCAACATTTGAGGACAAATAAGAAAAAATATTGCTCTCTGTTTATGTATAAATCCAATGTTTTTCCTTTTTCTCCCTCTGGATAACTATGTGATAAATAATTCTAGGGTAAGCAGTGCTCCCTCAGTCAAGCACTGGATTCCCCTCAATGAATCAAAAGACATGCAACATTTTTCAGGAGTTTAGGAGTAAAGATTTTTTTGTTTCTTCTTTAAAAAGGCAGCCATTTTGGCCATATTATGGCTGCCACACACTTTATTTTAAAGTAAGACCCAGGGCTAACAGGGGTTTGCCTGTATTTTTGAACATGCTGATCTCTCACACCTTGCATTCCTGTATGTTCCTCCCCTATAGAAAAAGGAAGGCCGGCATCCTGCCTAGTTTGGAGGACCTTCTCTTCTACACCATAGCAGAGGGCCAGGAAAAGATCCCTGTCCACAAGTTTCTCACAGTGAGTCATACACCCACCAACATCCATACCCATTTTATGTTATTAGATTCACCTTATTAGAACCATTAGATGGCTTTTAACATCCATCAGCTTCATTGATATCATCATTATCGTCATAACCATTACCTATATCACATTAAAATATTTTCTTCATCATTATATGATATCCTCAGCAACACAATCGCACACCATCACTAACGTGGTAAAGTTAACAACATAGTTACTCTGATCATGCAACATACTTTATCACCACGTAGTGATACGTACAACCATCAGACATCATATCCTTGCCATGTACTTTATCATAGGGAATTGATTTCATAAAGAATAGGATCAGTTTTGCTGCTGTCCCCTGTCTCGGGATAACTAAATCCCTTAGAGGGAATAATCAGGATTTTGTTGTTTGTTGTGTGTGAAATCTATTTTCCAGGCCCCATCTTATTTCATTTTTCTTTTATCCTAAATCTGTGTCTTTATGTTCTGCTTTTATTTATTTAACTGTAAGAAATGGGCTTATATTAATATAAACTTAGTTCGATTTCATCAGAAATGGATGTGTGCCAAAATACCTCATTATGTTAGCCGTGCTGCATTGATTCTCCGTTGTGACATGTGCGCACACACGCAGCGTCCTTTCTTACTCCAGCTTATCTTATCGGCCTGTATATTACGGCCTATGTACTCCTGAATCCCTTTTCACACCCTGTCTTGGCAAGTGCCAAACCTTGCACACTGTTGTGGGTTGACAGGACATAATCAGATGTTGTACAGTGTCTCATACACAGTCATTTGTCAGGGAATTCAAATTGACATACGCGTAATTTGTCTTGACCTTTATCAGGCATCTTAAAAGCTAACTGCTAAAAATACTTGAAATCAGCCTCTGTGATATCATCATTAGTGGGATATGTATTCTTTTGTTCAAATTGATTACAAAGTGTGAATAGTATAACTTTGGTCATGTGTAATTGAAAATAGTCTTGTGAGACTGTGCAATAGGTTTGGGTTGTTTTGAAGTCCATTTTGTCCACTAATACAAGATGACGAGCTGTAGTGATTACTATCTACCAAAAGCACAAACCGTGAGAAACCTGCCCAGAATTTGCTCAGAATTTGTTTACACAAGACAAGTCAAATTGCAGCGTTTTCAACTTGAGCAATACTACACCAAAGTTCATAGTCATAATGCTTTCAAGTTAATAAAAATTGTGCATATCTCTGATTCAGTCCCTGACTTGGTAGTGATTTTGGCAACTCCATTGCTGTTGGGCATAACAGTAAGTGACAAAAAACTATGGCAGAGACAGATTCTGGCTACATACTGTATTTTTGAGAACTTTACCCATCGTCTTACCTGTCCACCCAGGCCTCTTGAATATTTGGTTAACCGAGAGTTTGTGTCGAGTCTGTGGAGGTCCACCTAGTCTAACCAAGAGATTCTGAAATGGTCTTCCCCTTTCTGTAGGCACTGAAGGCCACAGGTCTACGCACTGGAGACCCCCGGCTGAAAGAATGCATGGACACTCTCAAAGTCACCCTGAAGAACACCTCGGATGGAGTCATGCTGGACAGACACCTCTTCAAGAAGTAAGTCTTGTTAGCCACAGCGAGTCAGAGATGCTCAATGGCATCAGTGATATATGGATCAGAGAGTTGGATGAACATATGCTGTTGCTGTGCCAGTGTTGGCTATGCATAAGATGTTTCACAATATTGTACCCACCCCAACCAAGCTGGCTTTAGATGTTTTTCTGTCACATCAACTATGGTGGAGTAACCTGGCCTGTAGAGTCCAGGCTGGTAATGTTTGTCACCTCAGTAGTGCGACATGCCCTACTGAGGGATGATGAGGGATGAAGTTTTTGTCACTGTGGACAGGGTGTTTGGCTCCGGTTGGAGACAATTTCCTGCGTGTTTTCCTCATAACAACTCCAGCTCATTAATTATTCAGGCAATCTGTTCCCCTGAGTTAATATGGCATCCATTATTCAGGACATGTCTGCCTGTGCCATGCTACAGTCAACCCAGTGACCCTACTTACAGCCAAATGTCATGGGCACAAAGAAAAGTAGTGAAAAAAAGTCTAAATGTTGAATTAACCAATCACTGAATCTCATTTCTTAGCCACCTGTATTTAGAGCTAATCTAAATGTTTAGAATGTGTCTCAAAGATATTGTGAGACCTCTGACTAATGCTGTGTGAATGCATTTATTGCCTTTAGGCCACAAATGGGTCTAAATATAAGCCTTGATTTGTTTTAAATCCTCACATTTGTCTTATAATGCACTAAGAATCTGCCATTGTCAACACCATCCTTCCAGTACAGGTTAAACCGTGTAGACCACATCAGAGCTAATAGGATGTTATGTTGTTGTGAAGTTAAGGCAGAAGGTTGGTGCACAGGTTGAGCCATGACCAAGGACGTGTGTAGCCAACCGGTAAAATGATCAACTAGCTCTAAGTCTCGCAGAGGCACAAGTTCAACTGTAAACTACAGAATGCTGTTCATTTAGCTGTGTAACCAGCTGATAGGTTTAAGGCTAGGTTACTTGTTCCTACATGCTCAGTAGGACCTCAGACTTGGTTAAGGCCCTATGCTAGATCTCCCTAGGCAGCTAAAGACTATTGCAGGAGATCAGGGAACACATTTCTTTAAGTTTATTATCATTGTGGGGACATTATTTATATTCAAAATAATTTTTTCTGTAACCGATGATCGACCCCAAAAACCTAACCTTAAACCTTTCTCTAACTTATATCCCTAACCTTAAACCTAACCTAACTTGTATCCCTAAATATAACAGCCAAACAATAACCCTTTCCAAAACTGTAACTTATACCCTGCTATAAAGGGACAATTTCCACAAGGTGACAGGCAAAATCTCCTCACATGGTCAATTGCTTCATCCTGTTTTACTGTCCTAATTAGGGTGTTTTACTGGGGTAGTAAAACATGTACACACGCACACGCGCACACACAGGCCCACTTGTGTTGCTGTGCATATAGACACACAGACTCACACACACACATACACCCACCTGTCCCTATCTTAAAGACAAATATACTTACTTACACACAAATGCACGCGGTCACACACCAGGCCTACCAGTTGACATTAACGGCCAACCAATGTCTTCTTTGAATGCTCCAATGGCACAGAGAAATCACTTAACAACACGTGACGAAGGCTGTATGTCTCCCCTTCCACCTGTCCTACGCTTTTGGAAACTCGTAAATAAAGTCCGGCTCAGCAGACCTAGGCACTAGCAGCGTTGCATAACGCATATCACAATTTCTGCAAGATGTTGCCATAAAATGGACCCCCTTTTTGTTGTGGAAATTGACCCACTTTTGCTGTCTACTTTGTCTGTGCAGCATACCACTGAGTCGTGTGTGTGTGTGTCCGTGTGTGTGTTTCCGTGTGTGTTTGCATGGTAGCTGACTGGCCTGGGCAGTGCTGGCAGGCCACTGTGTTAATCATTATTCTCTTTAGTCCCATCAGCTGCTGATGGATAGTCGACGAAGGGGCGGTGAGGGACAGCTTTGTAGCAGCAAGGTTAAGGGTCTATCTGTCATATTGAAAATGCCAGTCTTCCTCTTTAAATCTGTGCCCACGCGTGCGTAAACAGTTGTTCTTTTTGGGTGGTTCCCTAGAAACCACCCAGACTTGTTTTCCTGTAGTTATGTCCACCCTCCCGGGAATAGTTTGTCCCTAGAACATTTATGTAACTACAGCCTGCCTAATGACCCTTGAAGACCTAGTAGTCTGTAGCACCCTGAGGATCATGTATGTAAATTATTACAGCAGATGGATGGGATACACCAGGGTGTTATTCTTTTCAATGTGTTAAATGCTAACGTTGGCTACAGGCATTGCTCTCTGCATGATTGACAGCACTTTAAAACCTGTTTCCTACTAGAAAAAATGAATAGAAACCTTTAAAATACAATTTGGTTATCAATTGGTTTTTCGGGGACTGCATAGAGATGTAGATGTCTCAGGGCTTACAACATTCTTTTTATGTACACTCAAAGTAGCAATGACTACTTCTTTAAAAACAATTAGCCTGAACACGGCCCTGTTTTGCCTACAACATTAGTTCCCAGACACAGACTACTATACTCAATTCAATATGGTAAGTATTTGGCAAGCGGAATCAGGTGTGCTTGTCTGGGGCTACAATACAAATGTGTACTGTTGGGGGCACTGGGTACTAGAGTTGCAAACCGCTGGCCAAAAGTGCTGTGACATCTTTTTTAGTAGACCATTTACTGTGGAAGTTGAGATAAGCATCTTTATAGAAGTTCAAGTAGCTACAACTACTACAACTACAACTACCAAAGCTGTTACACAATGCTTACATAAACTACACCTACAGTTAAGTAGGCTTTGTTTATTTTTGTGAGAGGGATAGTTCAGGATTTGGTATGGAAGCTCATTTCCTACTTTCCTAATGTCAGATGAACATGTGGATAAAATGTTTACGAATGTGTACAATTTAATATGAATGTGTACAATTTGAAGGATTTCCAATCCAATGTTTGAGCGATTGTGTTCTAGCATTCAGTGCAGAGACCTGATTGTCCATGTGAACAGCTACATGCTAGTTAGCATTGGCTTGCATCTTCCTTTATACTGGACACACATTCTTCATACTGGACACAGATACAAGTGCCAAAATCCCAAACTATTCCTTTTCATGTAAACTGCCGTGAGACCATAGCATTATATTTGATACTAAGAGTGTTTGGGAATACTTAAGAGTCATGTCATGTTTATTTAAAGCCATATGCACAGGCTTTATTTTCTTGCCACCTGTAGTAGGATGTTTTGTTGATACTCCTAGAGGGTTTTCACAACTGCTTTGGTTCTTTACGGTCAAACAATGTATGGACTTACACAATGTTCTTGCATGTATGTCAGTACATGCTATGCGTTCATGTGTTGTTAGTATTTCGTTAGTATTTCGTTCTGTGGCTATACAGGTTACACAAGTTTGCCAGTTTACAGTGGCCTATTTCCTCTCAATACTAATACAAACATATTATTTCTTTATTCTGCGATAAAGTACAAGATGTGGTTTCTCCTGAATGCTGCTAAGGGACTCATGTCCTTATAACCCTTTTGTCCATCCTGCCTTAAGGTGTGTCCAGAGCAACATAGTCCTGCTCACCCAGGCATTCCGCAAGAAGTTTGTCATTCCTGACTTCCAGTCCTTCACCTCCCATATTGACGAGCTCTATGAGAGTGCCAAAAAACTGAACGAAGGCCAGGTTGGTAATAAACCCTTCCTGGTGGAGTTGGTTGGACACCATTCGTCTCTTCTTCCTCCTGCCTCCCTCTTCCTATGTGGTATCTTGCTTGGTAGATCTTGTGTGCGTTTTTTTTGTACAGGTCCTTGTTCTCATTTAGTGTGCTCATCTGTATGCTTGTGTTTTGAAACTTGTAATTTCACAGTAGTTATATTAATATTGATTATTAAACTATTTCTCTGTCCTCAGGTTGCAGACTACATTCCCCAGCTTGCCAAATTCAGCCCGGACCTGTGGGCCGTTTCTTTGTGTACCGTGGACGGACAGAGGTAAGACCCGCGCTTCGCCACGCCAATGTGTACTCATGTAGCCATTATTAGGTGATTGAACCCAGGCTGTTGTTATTATCTTTAAGACCAACAGTTGCCAACACTGGAACTTTCAACGCTTTTCTTATTTAACACTGGTAAATAAACCCTGTGATATGGTATCACAGGACTCTCTGGAGCAAGATAGGGGCCAGTTAAATTTATTCTGGTAGAAGCCAAACATGGAAGTCTACCTGGGCATGGGGTAACAGTTAGAATGTGGTGTCCACTGGTTCATTCAGGCAAACTCTTTAAATGAAACAGATTGTAAATGAACATCCAAGTGGGAAATATCCATTCAGTGTTTTTCCTCTGTAATCTTAGGGTGTGTTGATGACTCTGTAAACTACTCTCCACTTTATGATGGTAGTTATAAAGATAACAGAACGAGGTGTTATGTTTCCATAATGTTTCATAACACTTAAATTTAGATAGAATGATTTACAGTAAACCCGCTTACTGGAGAGGGGGCAGTTATTTTTCTGTTTTTTTTTTTTCTTCCACCCTCTCCTGCTCCTCTGTCTATTTTGTCTCTGTCTCCCCTCTCCCAATCTTTTTTGAGAATGTCACTTAAATGATGGTGTCTGGTCCTCGTGAGAGACGTTGATATACTGACTCTCCTGTAACAACATCCTACCTTGCTCCCTTGTATCTTTTCTTTTTTTTCATCTCTTTACATCGTCATTATAAAGTTTGAGTATACAGTTGAATGTCATGTTTTATATCCTGATTATGAAGTTTGATAGAGTCTTCATTCTCTCCAGATATTCAACACAACTTTGTTTTCAGTCAACCTGCCGAGCTTCATTGATCCTGCATGCACACAGCAGTTCTTGGCAGTGTTGCTGCCTATATCTGCATTGAAATATATATTAATGACAAGTTTCTAACCGTTCGAAAATGGTTCTTGTGGAATCTTTATTATTGCCCTATCAGAACTGCTTGAGTTATCGTGTGACAGTAATGGTATGATGTCACTCAAGAATGAAATTGTTTCTGATGAGTTGGGGGTCGTGAAGATAATAGTAAACTGGGATTACTCACTGTACTTGTCACTGGTTTTGTTTTTCAACAGACACACTGTAGGCGACACCAAAGTCCCCTTCTGCCTGCAATCGTGTGTGAAGCCGCTGAAATACGCCATCGCCGTACATGACCATGGCACCGAGCATGTGCACCGTTTCATTGGGAAGGAGCCCAGCGGCCTGAGATTTAACAAGCTCTTCCTGGATGAGGATGGTGAGCCAGGAGGGACAAACATCAGAATCTTTTCTCAAAAATGATCCTGCTCATGTATTTATATTAGAATGATAAAAATGGGAATGCTCCTCAGATCACAACTTTGATCCAAGAACAAATTTGAATCCTGATCACAATGATTCGCTATTGTGTAAAGTTTTATTCCCCCTTCATCAAATGTTACAACAGGTCAAGTCAATTCCTACGTAGTTTGTGTTGAATTGGATTGGGAAATGTTTCCAACCATGTCCATACATCTAAATATTGTTCTTCTTTTTTTCTAAGCAGTATGACATAGGTCATAGATCAACGTGGCCACCTTCAGTTCTTCAACCCCTTCAGCCATACGTCTCTGTTAGATTCATTCTCCTATCTCTAAATGCACCTTAAGAAGAGGCCACTAGTGATGTTTCTATTAAGAAGAGGCCACTAGTGATGTTTCTATTAAGAAGAGGCCACTAGTGATGTTTCTATTAAGAAGAGGCCACTAGTGATGTTTCTATCCCTAGTCGCCCTTGCTACAGGTCGATGCTCCAAACCTCATCATCCATCCATCACGTTTATGGACACCACAGCTGTCAAAGAGCTCTCCAGCCAATGACACAACCATCCTGCTGTCATCACAGAAACAAATTAGTGGGAAGAGGCCATTTAAAAAAGAAAAGCCATGAAAAAAAACATTCAAATGAGTCAATTCATCCTTGAGCCTCCTATTCTGCTCCCCACGACACCCAACCACCCAAGACTATTCTTATTTCTAACTGGTCTTTTGGTCTCTCCAAGGCCTCTGTTGCCATAGCGATATGATGAAAGTTTAATGATCCAGGCTCAGAGACTATATCCTCCCCTGTGCTCAGTAGGGGGTCTGATCTCATTATGTCCCCCTGCTTGCTTTTCCACCTCAGATTCTCGCTCCCCCTCAGAATAACAGTAGTCTGTAGTATTCCTACACCCAGACCTTCTCATTAAGTCAGAGTAAAGGTGACCTTCCTTCCCTCAACACATCAGACCAGATTTGACTACCGAGTGGAGGATACACAACACTGCCCTCCTCACCCCAACAAAGAGGACATGCCCATGCTGGTAAATCAGAGCAAACGCATGAAACCCAAATTAGGTTCATCTGTTAACTTCTTCATTTCAAGACGTCTTCTCCCATTTCTTGCCTAATGAAGGCCACCACATGGCTTTAATTTGTCTGATGTTTTTATTGTTGTTGTTGACAACTCTAACAAAATTAATTTCAGAGAATTTATGTAGAGTAAAAATACTCACACTTGTCCTAGTCACTGAAACCCCATAATCAGCACTCCCACTCATGGAGATGTTTCAGACTGGGGTCCTGGTCTTTAACATCCCCTGGCTGTTTGATCCATGTCATTGCATTCCCTTGGAGGAACATGCAGGATGTCAGTTTCATATTTGTTGTGTACGATGATTAAACCTCACTGATGCGATCCAAGAGGTGACGTCTCCGCACGGTTGTCATGGCGCTGGGATGAGGCTTAGAGTTCCGGGTTGCAGAGCCGTGCAGCCTTCTTACGTTTCTACACGGCCTTGTCATTATGAAATCGAGCAGAACTCAGATTATTCCATTCTTATGCCATTCATTTCACCCTAACCCTGACAAATGTCGTTAGTATCCAAGTTGTCTGAAAGAAAGTCTCTGTCTTGTTTGAATAACATTAACAGTACTGTGTGCAGACTTGACTTTTCTCTCTGACGTTTGCCACATTTGCAGTACTATTCAATTATATAAGATTTCAGGAAAGGTCTGCTAGATTATTAGCAGATGTCAAGTGTTGACACTGGTCTGGACTGGACACGGATTGATTCGTTTACGTCGTTTATCAAAGAATGCCTTGCACTCCAACGGTCTTTGTAGCAAGTGGATCGATTGTCAAAATCTCAATCAATTACGCTGTTCCAGGACTCATTCCCACTTTAAAACAGTTGATACTGATTTGTGTTATATCTTCTAACAGCTGTTTGTTTTATGTTGTGTTTTCTCTTCCAGATAAACCCCACAACCCCATGGTGAATGCAGGAGCTATCGTTTGCACCTCATTGATAAAGGTAAGAATCCCCTTGTGTTTCTGTACTCTTTATACCAGTGACCTCCGGTCAAGTGAAGGTACTCTTGCCTCGTTCAGTCTATGTAAGTGTTGATATTTGTTTAGCGACAAGCTCTTCCACCATATCTAACAGATAGTAAGGGTCCGATAATGTTTTCAATGGTCCGTTTCTCAAGGGGTTTAACCCAGTTTGTTGTCATTATTGTGTGTAGGTAAAAATGACTTTACAGAGAAGCTTAAGGTTGCCTGCCAGGCGGTCCCCTTGGCATGTTGGACCTGTGGTAATCCCCACCAGGACACGCTTTCTTTGCACCTGTAGATAATAGCATGGTTAAGACCAATACAGAGACCAACGGGGCATGGACTCCATGAGCTTGCGGAAGAATTCTGTAGGCAATGAACACTATAAATCCTGAAGAGCGGTCCACAATTCTGTTGTATTCTGAGGTGTAGGATTTCTGTGTTCCACGCGCAGGTTGCGTGGCATCCCAGATGTGTTCGAAAACGTTGAGATCTAGTGACTTACTGTAGGTGGGAATGGCAAAACCCCAACCTCACATGAGTGTTCCTCTAACCATAATTTGGCGTGTCTAGACTTTTGTGGTGCCGCATTGTCCTGCTGGAAGAGGCCAAACCCATCAGAATGAATGGCAGGACATGAACGGGTGTAACTCGTCAGAAAGGATGCACACATAGAGTTCACCTGTCAGAGAGGTTTCTAGACGTACCAGGGGTCCCATTGAATGCCAGCTTAACAAACCCCATACCATTACAGAGCCACCACCAGCCTGTACAATGCCCTGTTGACATGGAGACACCACCAGCCTGTACAATGCCCTGTTGACATGCGGGATCCATGGCTTCATGGGGTTTTCTCCACACACATCCTTCCATCTGCCCGAAACAGTTGGAAACGCGACTCGTCAAACCAGGCTACTCGTTTCCAGTCATCAAGTGTCCAGTGGCGGTGTTCCTGAGCCCAGGCGAGGCGCATAGCTGTGTGTTGAGTATTCATCAGGGGTACTGGAGTTGGGCGTCGGCTCCTAAAGTCCATATCCCGGAGGGAACGTTGCACAGTCCTCACGCTGATGTTTGTTGAGGGCCCAGCATTGAATGCAGATGTTATTTGAGGCAGAGCTGCACGCCTTTCGCGTGAAACGATTCTTGCCAGCCGACGCTGGTCATGTTCTCCCACAGTCTTTTTACGGCCACACTGCTGTCGTAAGTTAGATGTTTTGTCAGAATTCTTGTATTCATGGTGCACCTTTGAAATGGTAGTATGTGAAGATTGAAACTTCTCTTCCTCCGAAATGCTGTGACCCATCTCACGAGCTCCAACTACTTGCCATTCTCACAGCGGAAATGGCTCTAGATGCTTCTACAGATGTCTATCGGTTTATATATGCACTGGCAGATGCAACCAACGATGTGCATAGATGCCGTTGCCATGTATTTTGTATGGGCTCGTCTGAACCAGTTTTTCTGGCACTTCAGTGCATATATAGACACTAAAATCCAATTACCACACACTATATCCTGGCTTGGTTTTTGGCCCAATCACAAGACTTATACAGAATTGCTCACATCTGTATACAATATCATACATTAAGTTTCCAAAATACAGGTAACACCTTAAAAAGAAAGCATACAAAGTAGGGATGCAATTTTCTGCTTTTCTAGCCTAATAACGAATAAATATTTTTCCTTTAATATCGGGAACTAGCTTTTAGTGTCTTTTAGTACAACAACTCTTTCTGATCCTTTTCGGTATATATTATGCATCATGTTCATGGAGACTTCATGGTTTGGTGGCAGAAAAGTTGTGTGAGTGATGGACAGGAATCTGCTGTGGATGATGGTGTCTCCTATGTAGGTCTACCAAGCAACTGTCAGTATACATTATTCAGTGTACAACATAAATATACCCAAAATAGACTGCCCCTTCACATACTTCAGCACAGAAACAGAAGCATGCATACCATACTGGGCGCACACACCTTGCACTCATTTAGTTGATCCAGATCGACTTACAGGAGTCATTAGAGCCATGAGTGTCTTGCTCAAGGGCACATGCACTTCCACACGTCACAGGTACTGAAAGGTATAGGTTTTTGCCAGGTTTCGCCACATGATTTCCATGGTGTTGCTTAAGCTTGCCGCGGGTCAGTGGCAGTTCACTGCCATGCTAACTCGTCAGACTGTTTGCGTTCACACGTACGTCTGTGGCGATGTGGAAAAGCTGAGTTGTTTGGTCTCGTTGTCTATGTCTGTATGTCTTTGTCCCTCTCAATGCTCCGTCTCTCAACAAGAACCCACTTGGGCGTATGTACCAGAGACTAGTGTAGAGCAGATTGATTTGTTACACGGCCAGCTGGACCACACCCTTACTTTTTAACTATGAGTTGAAGGCTTTTTCTGTCTTTTTTCATGTGTATCTTGTTGCATATTTTCCAGACATAAGATCTGTGGGATTTTAAGACCACTGCTGCCAGGTCGTTCGTAAATGACGTTGGTAATTTTTCTTCTCCATTTTCTCCCTCCCCCCTTCCACCACGTCTCATTGAATACGCCTAGAAAAGCTAATACAATAGCTCCATCTAGCCTCTTTTTCAGTGTCACTGATGTTTTTGTTTTACTTGGCTTTGTGCACTGATACATGTGTTAAATATTTTTTGAATGCTATCTAGAAATAATATAACTGTGGTATTTTTCTGTAGTTATACAGTGTAAGAAGTGGTTTAATAGTCAATATACATATACTGTTCATGCCCCTTTCTGCCATGTCTAGCAATGCTGGTAAAAATCAATAACATATTTAGGTAAAAATATCTCAATGCAACTTTTCCACCTTTGACCTCTTCCTTGTCCTCCCTCACTCCTTCCTTACCTTCCTTGTTCCTTCACTCCCTCCCTTTCTCCTTGACACCCTGTACTCCTCTTTTTGTCCTTTACTTTCCTTTGCCTTTTTTCTACATTATGCTCTTCCGTTCAGTCTCCCAGGCTGTCAACACTATGCTAATGAGCCCGTCTGATCCCGAGAGCTGTTCAAAGGAAATGCTTGCCCACGCTCTGTAGCCTACAACACGCGCACGCGCACACACACACACACATAATTGCATTAGAATTCACCCAAGGACTTAAGCATTTTATTGTTAGAATTTGGATAAAAAATGTATTACAGTAATATTCTCTTTCTTTGATACCATATATACAGCACCATATACAGCTCTGGAAAAAATAAGAGACCACTGCACCTTTTTCTTTCCTTTCCAAAAAAGTAGAAAAGGAAAGTTTTGAGTGAGGAACAGAAGCGTTCAATTTTTGTGGTCTCTTAATTTTAACCCTTGTGTTCCTCACTCAAGACCTTCCTTTTCGACTTTTTTTTAAAGGAAAGAAAAAGGTGCAGTGGTCTCTTAATTTTTTCCAGAGCTGTATATAAGCCTTTTTGGTAAGTCATTTGGTTTCTGCAATTTTTCAAATGTTTGTGTCAAAATTGCTCAAGCTCTCAAGTTGGATAGGCACAATTGTTAACAGCTACCTGCCAAGTCTTACCGCAGATTGTCAATTATATTGAGGTTTGGGCCTTCTAGGACACTGTTGTTTAACCACTTCAATGTAGCCTTGGCTGTGTGTTTAGGATCATGGTCATGTTAAAAGGCGAACCTCCGCCCCCCAGTCCAAGGTCTCCTTCAGACTGATTCAGGTTTTCCTCCAGGGTTTTCCTGTATTTGTGGTCATCCACCTCGCCCTCAATCCTGATAGTTTTCTAATGTGGCAGATTTTCAGCAATTGCCATCTCCACTGTACTCTTACATACAGAACAGCCCAGTTCTCAGACAGTTTCTCCCATCCTGGCTGTAGTTGCTTCAGAGTTATCATTGGGTACCTGGTGGCTTTTCTGAGCACACCCTCCTTGCCCGGTGCCTAACCATCGATAGATTGCCTGCTGTAGGCAGAGTCTTGGTTGTGCCATATTTTTTAAAATATCTTATAATAGATTTAACTATTCTTGTGCTTCCTGTTCAAAGTCTGGGATATTTGTCCAAACCCTGGGTTTTGCTTTTCCAGAATCCAGGACCTTCTAGGTGTATCAAATCTAAGATAATGTAATTCTTTAATTTCACAAGCAGAGTCTATTCAACACTGACTTTGAATAATATGTTGTGTTGATCAGTGAAATCAGTTTTAGTTCAGATAAAGTTAGAAATGTGCGATCATTAATGTAAGTTGCTCTAGATGAGAGTTTCCGAAATGACTTAAATGTTAAAGAGCAAAAGTCCTTGGGGGGTGTAGGGTACATGGATACACCTTGTACAAACTATAACTGTTATTTTGGGGTAATGCACTAAAAAAAAACCCGACACATTTCAAAGTATTACATTCAAATATTCCTTGTATTTCTTTTGTTTAATTCCAACTAAAGTCCCACTTCATTAACGGTCTGTGTCTATTGACTCTGTACATTTGTCTTACTTCTCTCTTGCTCTGTAACTATTTAACACAAGTCAGACTTTCTGCGTTCTTGTTGAAGTTTTATCTGCTTGATTTGGTCTTATCTAGCCTCAGTTAACTTTATATTGCATCAAACGGATCATTTGTGTAGTCCTTGTGTATTGCAGTATGAATACTATGTAAGCCATGATTTATACCTATTTTCTTGCTGCTTTCATTCTGATGCGACCATTTTCTTTTTTCCAACAAACTTGACTTCATACGTTTTCCATTGCTTTTCAGCAGGGTGCAAGCAATGCTGCCAAGTTTGACTACGTGAGTACATCTAAGTCTAATGCTGTATTTTGGGGTTGTTTAGATAGTTTAGAGTAGCTCTTTTGGTGTTGATTGGGGTGGATGTTTTAAGGTAGTATGGATAGTTTTGATTAGAAACTTTGTTTGAGATCTTAGTGGTGTTTTACGTTGTTTGTTGGTTGTTTAAAATATATAGCTGATGTCTCAAAATGCATGTTACCAATTGTTTATGTTAATTAATTTAGCTAGGTTTCTGCTCTATGGGTTTGCAAGACATATCGTCATTGTTTTATTTCCAGGTCATGAACTTCCTAAATAAGATGGCAGGAAACGAATACGTAGGCTTCAGCAACGCGACGTAAGTAGAGAGGTGTTCAGCTACTAACCATCCCTGGTTTCTTCCAAAATGGCACACTATATCATACATTTGTGCACCTATACAGAGTCAGGTTTAAATTACTACAGTATATAAGGAATATGATGCCATTTCAAATGTCCACCTTCTCTTTTCTAGACTCGTAAGGCTTGGTTGTTTAGACTGTCGGCACACTGTTAATAAGTTTTGAATATAATAGAAGTTGTTTATAGAAGTTAATCAAAGTAAGCTAATGTGAACCTATTCACATTGGTGCAGTGTGCGCCAATGTGAACGCTGACTGTTAACTTTTCTCACTGATGGTGTGTGTTTTCTGTGACCCAGATTCCAGTCAGAGCGGGAGTCTGGGGATCGGAATTTCGCTATTGGCTACTACCTGAAAGAAAAGAAGGTCAGAACTGTGATGATGTAAAGCTGTCTTTAACTCTCCTCTTTCTAATCTCTGTTCCCCTTCCTTTCATAGTCACTACTGTGTACTGTTCCAATTCCACAAGTCACCAGATAGCTTTGCTTTACTACTAAATAGCTGCCTTGTTCTTGACCTAAGAGCTACTATATCTTTCCTTAATCATACTGTACACTCAAGCCATCTCTCTCGCTTTGTCTATATCTCTCAGCACTAGTTAGATTACTTCTGTATTGTATATTGACATGTGTTAAGTCATGCTTCCATTCTCTCTCACTCTCTGTCACTCTGCAGTGTTTTCCTGAGGGGACAGATATGA
>JACXGI010002191.1:39771-77419 GCA_016801175.1 Esox masquinongy
TATTGTTTTTGTGTGTGTGTGTGTGTGTGTGTGTGTGTGTGTGTGTGTGTGTGTGTGTGTGTGTGTGTGTGTGTGTGTGTGTGTGTGTGTGTTCGTTCGTTCGTTCTGCATTCAGTTATTTCTGTGACTGCTTGGCTCGATCTTGCATTTGAGTTGGAACTGTCTGTGTCCCTCCAGCTGTGCTCCATCGAGGTGACCTGCGAGAGTGCCAGTGTCATGGCGGCCACCTTGGCCAATGGCGGCTTCTGCCCAATCACAGGCGAGCGCGTGCTAAGCCCAGAGGCAGTGCGTGACACGCTTAGCCTCATGCACTCCTGTGGCATGTATGACTTCTCTGGACAGTTCGCCTTCCACGTGAGTCCTATACAACACAACACTACCATACACCAAGCAATTATTTAAACATTTAGGCAGTTGTCTGAATCACAGATGCCCCGCTTCACAGTTCCCACAAAAATCAAAAGCAAAAACATTCATTAAATCAAATGAAACTATTCTGCTGAAGGATTATTTGACTGAAGGACTATTTGACTTGGAATCATTTGCTTTGCCATTGCAGTTGCTGGGCCTCAGTGCACTCACTGTGAATCGAATCAAAGGAATCATAGGAATAATTTCTGAATTGCAAACAGTAAAAGGAAAAACGTTTTGCTGTTGCCTTCCTTTGAAATAATGTCACTGCAAAACGTATTTTGTAGAAATGTTAAGCTGATTTCGACATTACAGCTATTGGACAACAGGATAAGAGAAGGTTGTGTGAACTGATATAAACACTTCTAAGGTGTACATGCTTTTTAGGTCAGTGGCTGAAACAATAATTTCTTTAGAAAATATATATTAGAAGTAAGCCTACCCAGCAGAATGATAACATCATGATTTGTATCAATCCAGTGATGTGGACATTTGTTTTGCAAACATGATGTCCTTCAGCTTGCTTCAGCTTTCTGTAAATATTTCTATGGTGGTGATAGATGTTTTAAATGTAGACTTAAGGTGAATAGGGGCTTATACAGTTCAGTATAGTTATAATGTTTGATTAGTAGATTAGTTGATAAGATAAGCAAAATATATTGTTGTAAATTGTGTGGTTTGTATCCTAAATGCTCATTGGCAGAAACCTGTGGTATTTTCTATACAGGTGTAAAACAAATCCTTGTTGTTCAAAGGTTGTTTAGTATTATAACTAAAGGGTTACAACTTTCATACATGTTTTTGTGTTAATTTATTTAATGTGAAATTTAAGTATATTCAATAGAATTTCTATTTTTGTGCTCCTGCCTCATGTTAGCCCTCTTAGACCCGTGTCTGCTGAAGACAACAAGCAGTATTGTGCCACTGGTCTTATTGATTTGACTAAAGCCTTTGATTCCATCAACCATCTCTTCCTAATTAATACACTCACCAGCTTAAGTTTAAAAAAAAAATATTTCTTGGGGTGCTGTCTAAACCATTGGCAGTATCTGTGGTTGTTTATTAAGGTTTGATTCTTGGACTAACCCTATTCTCTGTGTAGTTAAGTGTTGTGTGTCCTTTATCCCAACAACACAATCCTGTACACAAGTGGGCCTTCACTGAACATGCTAGTGTGCACCCTACAACATAAATGTAATAATATCAAAAAAGGCCTTCTTTGACCTGCTTCCTATACTGCAGTTCACAACGCCAAACTCACTGACACCAACTTATTTACCAGTCCGTCCCACAAATTACAAAAAAACTTACAATTGACAGTTTCATCCCACTTCATTAAATACTAAATACATTTATGTAGTGAGGTGGGATTAATCAATGCACATGCTGAGCAATAAATCCATCTGTATATTGTGTGTATAGTGTATGTTTGCATTATTCATGTTGTTTCATGTGTTGTTCATGGTACTTTTACATGTATTGATCCTGCTTGGCATTGTGCCTACATCAGTCTGTATTAATACATTTTAATTCCATTTGATTATCTAAACCATTAAATGTAAAAAATCCAGAAATTTAAGTGTCTTAGCAAGAAATATCTTGGATATTTAGTGTTGCGTGTAGCAGTCATTGCCATGTCTCCTACCGAGCACGAGGTTCTGTCTGGCCTTTTATAAAGCCTGGCCGCGTATGAGCCTCAGCTAAATGCTTATCTCAGATCAAATTAGCTTTTTGAGACCAAAATGAATATTGTTACGTGAAAATAATGGAATTCAATCTGGATTTAAAATCTTGCTTGTGGTAACTTCAATGTTAAATGCAGGCACTGTTGACCTCAGGGTTATGGGTAACCTGTCCGTGTGTTTTCATGTCTAGGTGGGCTTGCCAGCCAAGTCTGGCGTGTCAGGGGGCATTCTGTTGGTGGTGCCCAATGTCATGGGCATCATGTGCTGGTCTCCACCACTGGACAAGCTTGGCAACAGCGTCAGAGGCATCCAGTTCTGCACGGTACGGACACACACTGACCAGCACAAATCCACGCAGGACAATTCACATCTCCCACATACATCTTGCCACTCCCCCTTGCTGTCACCCTCTCCCCTCTCATGCTCTCTACATAGCAGCATCTGGTTTTCCACAGCCTTCCCTCTACACTGTAAAACCCTAGATCAGGGATGCCCAGCCTTGTTCCTGGAGATCAGCTGTCCTGTAGGTTTTTGCTAATTTTTTAATTTAGCACACCGGATTCTAATAATTAGCTGGATGAAAAGCTTAACCGGGTTCGTCACAAATGGGGTTGAAGAGAACCTATAGGACAGTAGATCACCAGGAACAGGGTTGGGCAACCCTGCCCTAGAGCACCCTGGTGTATGGCAGGTGGTGACTGGAGAGACCTCTTCATCAATATTTAGACCGTTCCTCCATTGTATAAGAATCCAGCCACCACAAAGAAAGAGCTAGCTGAGCTGCTTCTGAAGTTATTGAGATTTGTGTTCTTAGACAAGGCCACGCAGTCTCCTAGATCTGATTTAGTGCATCACCAAGCCCCAAAATAGATGTTTGCTACCTCTCCCCTCTCCCACCCAGTTGTTTTTCATCTCCCAGCTATGCATTATTTATTAATAGGTCACTGTCTGATTTATCTGCTTTGCTGCATTGCAGGGGTTTGCTTCAATTCAAACTTAAATGTTCCTTATGTAAAACTCATTGTGCTGTAGTTGTGCTGATGTAAAACTCATTGTACTTCATATTACGCAGACACGTACTATTATTTCCCAAGTTGGGATCAATAAAGTAATGCTACTCAAAGAGTAGCTGGTCAAGAGTCACAGCGTTTTACAATGGTAGTAGCATTTATGTAGGATAACAAAAGTCCTGAACTTAACAAACTGCGTGACCAGCATGTGATGGTTTTTATAACCCCCTAAAAGTTACAAATATAACTGATTTTGTAAATGTCAACAAGGTATTTTTTTTGTTTTTTTTTTAAAAGTAAATTCCCTTTTTGGGCTTAATTGTAGTGTGTGCCGCAACCAGGATTCTTCTTCCTGTCACCATTGATGGAGTAACTACCACCATTGAGTGGTAGTTACTCAGACCCCTGCACCACTCGGGCGCTGTACAAATTATTTCGTAATTACAGTTATGTCCCAGCACCCTTGACCATCCAGTGTGACAAAAATTGGTCCCCGCCTTAGTCTAGTTACATAATTTTGCTCTAGTGACAGCAGTTGGCCTCAGCGACTTCAGAAATACTAGCTGATTTGGAATTGAAACCCATCCTTTACTAATGTATATCTGAGGTTTCATTTTTATTCTAAGAGCTCTTTTGTCTGTTTTTCTTTGTCTTTTTGCCTCAACATCCCACCTTCTGACCATCATCCTCCCTCTACTTTATAGGACCTAGTTTCTCTCTTTAACTTTCACAACTACGACAACCTGAGGCACTTTGCCAAGAAGCATGATCCACGTAGGGAGGGAGGCGACCAGAGGGTGAGTACATGCTGCCCAAATTGGGCTCAGTGCAATATGTAATGTAGTATATGTAAATCTGTGACAGCCGAATTTGTGTAATATATTACGTTAGGGTACAATACAATGAGCTACTCAAACATGAAATGTTACAAATGTATAAATCATGTTACGAATTCTACTAAAATATATCATATAGTACCTTACAAATTTACCAAACAGTTTGATATGTTGATACTTAAATTTAATGTTAGGGTTAAATATCACTGCACATGGGTTAGGTTTAAGGTAAGGCACTACCGTACTGGGGTTAAGGTTTGGGGTAAAGTTAGAATACACCAACAGCAAAAATTGTGACTTCATTAATTCGAACTTGCATCCTTTAAGTGATTTCTTTTTTTTTACATTTTTATATTTAGCTTTAAATGTGCTCACCGCTGCCCCTAGCGGGCGGTCTGCACCTTAACAATGCAACATAAAGCTCCGGAAAAAATTAAGAGACCGCTGCACCTTATCCTTTCCTTTCCAAAAAGTCAAAAAGGAAAGTCGAAAAGTTGAAACCTACCTTTTTGACTTTTTTGGAAAGGAAAGAAAAAGGTGCAGTGGTCTCTTAAAATTAAGAGATACTCTCAGTATCTTAAAATTAAGAGACCATTGCACCTTTTTCTTTCCTTTCCAAAAAAGTCAAAAAGGTAGGTTTCAACTTTTCAACTTTCCTTTTCGACTTTTTTGGAAAGAATAAGGTGCAGCGGTCTCTTAATTTTTTCCGGAACTGTATGTTATGAATTTGTCAAAGATTTATGTATACAGACTTGCGTATTCCCCTGAGACCAGCCTGTGCTGTTCTATCCCTTCCCTTAACACACCTTTCCACAGGCACTCAGACACCCAACTCCATCTGCCCGATGAATACAGCCGAGTTGGCTGTAGCTGAGTATCAATGGGTTGCTAATATGTTGTTGCTAAAAAATATAGCTATATTTAAATCTATTGACATTTGAGTTATTGTCATGGTTCTGGTATTGTCACATTTAGTTGGCAAAATGTACTTTGTCTTTGTTAGTGTCTTTGGAGGCAGTTGTTGAATTTTTATTCAGTTTTTTTATTCTGTGCATGTTTAGATGCAAATGGTTTTTCTGTCATCACAAACCCAACACACACACATATGCAGGGTTAGAAGCATTTCCACAAATTAACCCGAAATATAGAAATTATATTATTATAATAAATCTAAATAAACTTTTTTTTAAATCCTCCTGCAAAGTGTTTGTACTACAGTATGATTGCATTAATTCCATTAACTGGGAGATGTAAAAAGAAGCTGAATTTCAGTTAAATTCCAGAGATTAGACATTTTCACAATTCTACAACCCTGTTTCCAAAAAAGTTGAGACACTGCATAAAATGTAAATAAAAACAGAATGCAATGATGTGCAAATCATTTAAACCCTATAGTCTATATAGGAAATAGTACCAAGACAACATATCAAATGTTAAAACTGAGACATTTTATTGTTTCTTGAAAAATATATGCCCGCTTTGAATTTGATGCCAGCAGCACGTTTCAAAAAAGTTGGGAGAGAGGCAACAAAAGACTGGAAAAGTTGTGTAATGCTAAAAAAAAATCTTAAACCTGGTGGAATATCACACAACTAATTAAGTCAATTGGGAACAAGTCAGTAACATGATTGGGTATTGAAAGATCATTCCAGAGAGGATGGGTCTGTCAGAAGTGAGGATGGGGAGGGGTTCACCACTCTGAAAGACTGGGTGGGCAAATAGTGCAACAATTTAAGAATACCGTTTCTCAACGTAAATGCGGACAAAATCTCTGTATACAAGGGACATGGCAGAAAACCCATATTGGATGACCATGATATTCGGGCCCGCAGACAGAACTGCATTAAAAACAGACATGGTTCTGTAGTGGACATCACTGCATGGGCTCAGTAACACTTCAGAAAACCATTGTCTATGAACACAGTACGTCACTGCATCCTCAAGTGCTAATTAACTCTACCATGCAAAGATGAAACCAGATATAAACAAGATCCAGAACTGCCGCTGCCTTCTCTGGGTCCGAGCTCATTTAAGATTTACTGAAGTGAAGTGGAAAATCGTCCTGTTGTCTGATGAAGCAAATTTTGATATTATTTTTGGGAATCATGGACGCCGCGTCCTTCGGACTGAAGAGGAGAGGGACTGTCTGGCTTGTTATCAGAGCACAGTTCAAAAGCCAGCATCTGTAATTGAATGGGGGTGCATTGGTGCACATGGTATGGGTGAAGGACGTCTGTGAAGGCACCATTAATGCTGAATAATATAGTCTTTTTCAGGGAAGGCCTCTTTATTTCAGCAAGACAATGCCAAACCACATTGTGCACTTATCACAACAGCATGGATCCGTAGTAGATGAGTCTGGGTGCTAAACTGGCCCAATGTTGCCACCCATTGAAAACATTTGGCGCATTATGAACCGAAAAATGCAACAACGGAGACCCCGAACTGTTGAGCAGCAACAATCATATATCTAGCAAGAATGGGAATACATTTCCCTTACAAAACTACAGCAATTGGTCTCCTCAGTTCCCAAAGCTTACGGAGTATTGTTAAAATAACAGGTGATGCAACACAGTGGTGAACATGCCCATCCAAACGTTTTTGAAACGTGTTGCCGGCATCAAATTCAAAATGGGCATGTATTTGCATTTTGTGCTGCGTCCCAACTTATTTGGAAACAGGGTTGTAAGTTAACTTATTTGGATATTATCAAAATGTTAGTTAAATGTACATTTTACATCTAATTATGAGTGAAATTAGGAATTGAATTGAAATCATAAATACAATTGGAATTTACCCCGACACACACACACACACACACACACACACACACACCTAGAGCCGCCGCCCTCGTGGCATGTGCAGGTCAGAACCTAACTAATCTGTTATCCCGTGTTGCTTAAAACAGCAGCTTACCTTTGGACCCATGGATTACGAGAGCCTTCAGCAAGAGCTAGCTCTTAAAGACTCTCTGTGGAGAAAGGTGGTGCCCAGCGAGTGCCACGAGGACAGCTCCACCACTGTAGTCTATAGGATGGAGAATGTTGGGGAACGCAACTAGGACCCCGACTCTCCTCCCCACCTACTTCTCCTCATCTCCCCTTTCTATGCTCATATGACTTCAAATATTTATATAAATTATCAAGAGGATTATTTATTTCCATGAGTTCTTTTGTTTGGCAGATTGTGAAATATGATGCAATGTCACGTTATGTGCTGGTCAGGAGTGATCCTAACTGACTACCTGTACGTTTTTATCCGTGTGCTTTTTTGGAGGGGGGGGTCTGACTGAGGCTTTGAGGCTAGAAGTCTCTGTCAAACATGCAGTGTAATGTTTAGTTAACCAAAGCTAGGGAGAATATTGGAGGATAATGACGTTTTGTGATGTGAAAGGGCTTGGACAACTCGAAACAGAATGTATCTCATTGCTTTGACAGGCTCTGAAAAAAATTGCAAAACCATGACATTATAATGATGAGGCTCTTATCATCCGTGACATGGAGACTCATAACGATCGGATCATTGTAACCCCCAAACCAGTCACTTACCAGCAACGTTTTCAGTGGCAGCATCTCACATGAGCCAGTTCTAAACTGCTGTTGAGTGGGGCAATGCTTTTTACCTAAGGATGTGAAAGGTCATGCCTCTGCCTCTCTGAGTGTGTGTGCAAGGCTTTCTGTATGCGTTTGGTTGTAATGAATGGTCTGCGTGTGTGCGTGCGTGCGTGTGTGTGTACTGTATTGATCTAGGCTGTGACGCAGGCTAAGGGGAAATCAACACTGGCTGTCTGTGACTGACTGATAGAAAGACAGCCCAGAAACCTTTAGCCCACTAGAACCCCTCTGGATGTCAGATAGCATATCATGGCTATAAAGGTTATACATGTTGTACAATATACTGTCAATTGGGTCATAAATACGTATACTGTTGTGATCACACCACACATTGTTACAAAGGATATATAAATCATATTATTACTGTGAATGATGGTCAGTGATCCATGATGTCAAAGAAAAAAAACAGTTCTGTTATTTTTATAGCTTAAATATGCACCATATCTTATTTCCAGATGTACTGTATCCATGGTTATGCCATAGTGATTGTATGGTTATGGTATTGTCCGCCTTAAACACTGTGTGTGCTCACGCACCTGTTTGGGTGTGTTCGCGAGAGATGGGCACTGTTGTCTTGCTCGAGAAAAGCTAGACGACACTCAACAGCAGCTCAGACCGGCTAGGGAATCAAATTATTTCGCAAAGTTTCCATGTTGTCTCCTGAAACGCCATCAGGCCACATCGATAGGCTAGGTTTCCATGGCAGCCAAGGCCTTTAGGTGTCCGACTGCTGTGCAATAGGGCCTGTTTTTTTTTTTTTCTCTCAGTATTTTTATCCAATCATGCTTGAAACTGAATTGTTGAACGGGTATCAGATCTGTTACCTGTGACTTGGTATTTAACGTGCCCTTGTGGGTCCATGTGCCTAGGCTACTTAACAGGGTTGGGGTTGAATTAAAGTCAATTCCGGAAGTGATTTCAATTGAATAGGCATGAATGGAAACCCTTTTAAAAGAAATAGCTTCTGCTTTTCGGTTTGTTGGCAAGCAATTGACGCCTCTTTTGGTAGTTTTGGATGTGACTGAATTGGAATTGATTCTATTGGAATTTTGGTTAACTTCCTGAATTGACTGGTTTAACCTCCTCACTGTCCAATACACTTTTTATTTAGCTGTTTGCTTCTTTTAACATTCTCCAAAGATCTTTTTGTGGTTTTTTTTTGTCATGTCTATATGCTTTGACTTTAACTGAATTTTTGTTTTTGAACTAGAACTACTATTTTGCTGAATATGTTGTTTTTAAATGTAGGCCTATCAGATATTGTCAGTCAGTGTTCAAAAAAGCATTCAACAGCCTTTGTCACTGTGGAGGAAAGCTAGCTACAGTTAGCCTAACCTAGCTGCTAAAGTTCACCTGATTGCTAATGCTAAATGACCAAATTATCAACCCTGTTAAATCGATTCAATTCATTTGTACCTGAATTCAATATTTTTCTTAAATGTTGTTTCTGCTGCTACTACTATTGTCCTAATAATTTTTAAGTACGTTTTCTACCATCTGGCCCATGTTGATCCAATATGAAAAATGCAGTGGCTGGAAGCCAGCACGATTCACATGCCTCATCTATAGACCAGTTCAGTCACTACTGATTCCTGGAGTTAGGTAACTGTTAGAGGCTACAGGAGGACGTTACAGGGTTTACTTGAACACTTTAAGGGAATCTGACCCTTCTTCTCTACTGCGAAATGTGACTTATAACCCCATTCAAATTAGACACAACATGGGTTTTTGAATGCAATTCCAGTGTTATTTTTGTTAAAATGTTATGATTTCACACAAAGTTGTATGTAATGTTTCCCATAATGTCATTCTTTAACTTTTTCTTTTCTTTTATATACAAATTGTCCCTAATCTGGCATGCATATTTTTGTATAATTTAATAAATTGATTTGAATCCCATATTTTAAAATCATTTTAGTCCTCCTTGCATGTGTTTTTTTTCTGTTTTTGTTTTATATCTGTGCCTTGGAGAAAACAACTATAGCCCTCCAAGTCTAATACACACTAAACACACAGGCAGCCTACAGCGCTAACATCCTGAGAATGTGTAGCATTTAATATCAAAACTGATCTTTAGATCTGAACTGGATCAAATTTAAATTAGATTTATTACTGAAACTCAAACTTATTGTGATGTCTTGGACAAAAAGGGTGTTGTTAACTCCTCCTAGTAAAGACACTGCCTCATGGTTTGAATGTAAAACTGGTATTTTTCTTTTAGAACTTTATTGGAAAAAGCAATACTTAGCTTCATGGCTATCTATATAGAAGTGAGGATTTAAAATGAAAGAAAAGAGCTTTAGTAGTTGTAATGTTACTGGTGTATTGAAATGACAGGTGAAGTGCTTACTGAAATCGTGTTGCCTTGCTTCCCCATGTAATAATCCAATAAAGCACTCTTACCAATGAATACCTCTTTGTAGCCATACTGTAGCTGTTCTACACTCAAATGACCACAACTGAAACTAAGTTCAGGCCTTAACCTTTCTTGACAAAAAATGTATTTAGTGATAAGGCACCTATTTTCTGAAATTGTTTTTACTGGTATTTACCTGGTACTCCTTAATGAAAAAAATAGATTTTCTGGTATATACTTCCAAAATGGTAACTACATATCTGGTTAGAACTTGAATGGGGCCTAGTAGTGGTTTTAATATCCTGACACATCTGTGATTTTTATTTGTATAATGTATAATTACCATTTTACCATAAAATTCTCAAATAACTGGTAATTTCTCTAAAAAAAAAATTGAAATCACTAGTGTCTGTAGCCAGGTGATACCATTCTGCTCACCCTTTGCTGAGGTGTGATCTTGTTTTTTCTGCAGTAATCAAAATGAATTGAACCCAGAAGAGACACATTGAACTTGATCTGTATATAACCTGATTTATTTTAGGAATTTTAATTGCATCTTGACGGATACAGTTTACAAAACAAAGAGAAAGGGATGAGTATTCTTCCAACAGAAATTCTGGATAACTGTTTGGACTCATAATTACACCTTTCCATCTGTGCTCTCTTTGCTGGCAACTGTGTTCCTTTCTGTACCATGTCTGTCTGTATACTGTGGTATGGTTGTTGTATTGTGTCTACGTTGTCACCCGGTCAAGGAACATCCAGCGCACTCCACAAGTTCACTGAATGATTCTTTAGAAGAAAGTTATTTTACGTTGTTTAGTATCCACTAATTTTAAAAGTGAATTAATTCATTTGAAAGTAAATATGTTCTTTTTTAATACGGTTCTGTTTTAATAGGATACATTGCTGAACTTTTGAACTGTGCTGGACTACTCTTGACATTCTGGGCATCGCTTCTTTTGTGCTGAAGTGTAAACATACTTACAGTGATCTAGGCTGATGTTGGTCCAACTGGATTTAAACACACATTATAATATCTTTGTGGGGAAGACGTAGTCACTGCCGTTGGAAAACAATCAAATGAGTGATTCCATTTCTGTGGTGAAGGAAATTTTTGCTGCATGCCATTGATGTTCTAATTCCCCTATTGGCACAATGCTCAAACAGGACATGTCCAAGTGACCCTGGGCCATCATTGGCTTCTTATTGTTTAAAAGAATCCCAGTCTGAAATACCACTGTTGAACCATATGAACAGAGTGGCTCAGATATTCTCCACACATTGTTTCCATGTGTGCTTATATCCAAACTAGCCTACATAACAAGTGTTTGCAGATGAGTTTGTGTCTGTGTGTTGAAAAAGGTTGCTGCCTTTTTTCTTTTTTTCTGCCATTAGTTTACCACACCTAGTCGATGCTTGCTTGCTATGAGAAACTGTTGTTGCCTCTCTCGGTCACTCATTTCTTCTGTTACTTGCTTTGAATTAAACTGACTTATAAGAATTGGGCTTTAATGTCTATAGGTTCTGCAGTGTTGTGCTCTTCTGAATACAGCCCATTGGTTACAGTCCCGATCGTTTGGAGCTGTAGGTCAGAGTGCCGATAGGTCCTATCAGACCTCTCTGGTTTGCTTTCTGCTGCTAGTAATTTCCATTTGTGCTACTGCTACAATTTTATATATGTTAGTGTCTGATGCAACAAATTATATTTACATTTTAGTAATTTTGCTGATGCCCGTATCCAGAGAGATTTACAGTTGTGAGTGCATACATTTCCGACCTGGTCCGCAGTGGGAATTTATGCTACTGGGTTGTGTGCTAAATGTCTGTACTCTATTCTGCTTTATTCACTTCTCTATGCTGCTTACATGTTTGCTGAGTTTTGCCCTGCTTAATTTATTTGTGATTGGTGTTCTGTTGTGATGTGGAGCTCCTTTATATTTGGTTCAATGCAGTTGTCACTGAATGGAAAAATATTGTCCAGTCTCATCAAAATAAATTTGATAAATGCTGCACAACTGTTCCTAGGGAAATTAATTCTACACAGGTTGTAGATAACTATTGTTGTTAACTGGTTAATGCATTAATTGATTGCTTTGTTGTGAATCAAGTGTATTATAATTTTTATACCATAATGTGCTTTTTATTTATAATTCAATTCAGCATAATTAAGTGTCTAAAGCATCTAATTCCAATACATATAATGTTTCACAACATTAGTCTTTTAAGCTTTAAAGCTCTATCCACACTACCGCCACTGAAATAGAAAAAAAACTGCCGTAAATCAGGCTTTCACTAGATCTTTAGTGTTCCGGACAAATGGATTCAGATTTATGCAGATGTGAGTCACGTTTTCAGCATGTGTTCATTCTCTAACCTACTCTGGCAAATAGTCAGATCAAACCTGAATTTAACCTAATGGTCAGATCAAAGCGTTGATCTAACTTAAGTGAACAAGCACCATTCTCAAGAGTTACCTCTGGTCCGGCTGACTGAAGGTCCAGAAAAAGTTACCGGGGCAATTGAAAACCCACTATATGCAATGTCACTCTGCCTAGTGGTTGATTTATGAGATTTGAATAGAGATTACTGCAGACCCATAGCCTGCAATGAAAAATGTAATTGGGTTTATTTATTGACTGGGTAGCAGAGTTGAGAATATTGTCTAATGGTATCCCCTGTAGCCTAGAGCTCAAAGGACTTTGGTCACAGGTTTGGTTGTGATAGGAGTCTAGCAGCTTTTCATAACTCCTATAGCTCTCACCTAATTCCTAATTTACTCACTCCCAGATGTATCACCTTAACAGAGTAGTATATTTTTATATTTTGACAACTAGGGATGAATTCAAATAAAACTGCATTATTTATGCAGTAGCTCTTTTTGTACTGGTATTAGACACTGTAAAATGGTCGTACAACTAATACCAAGATGACCCACCTCAAAGGTGTCGGAGTGGGATGTACATAGAGACACTGCATAAAAATGTTATGTTGGATTGGAATAAATCCTAGCAGTAGCATTTGTTTGTGTACATTTTGGCTCTTCTAGAGAGGATAGTGTGAGATTTTGCCGATGAAACATTTCTGTACTTGAACAAATAGCTCATGGATAAATTGTTCATTTATCTGCAGAAATAAGGAAGTTATAGGTAGGTTCACCTGCCATTACTAACAAGTGCAATGCATGGAAGTCTACCAGCACAGCTAGGATACTTTGGGATGATATCCTAGATATCTGGTTACATAGATAACGTACGTGATTGCCAAAACCTCATTCTAATCATTTAGGTCAATAGGTAGACTCTTGCTGTATGTGTCTTTGTTAACATTTTTTTATATAAGGCATATACAGCATAGTATGTCACCTGTTTCCTTGCTGATATTTCTTAGGAGACTAACTGCTATTCGGTTATGAGAGATGCTGCTTAGACATAAGTTCCAAGTACCACTGGCTAAGTGTTATAATGCGTCATAGTTGTATCCTATTGCATAAAGCCTGCTGGTTTTACACAAGGCGTTACCATTTTTTTCCCCAAATTTTTCCAATATCCCCCAAATAAAATAACTTTCCTTTTACCATGGGTTTTTGTGTTGATTGGTATCCAGAAGACCAGATTGATTGAATGCTTTGGCAAACACTGCTTGTCTTTTAACTAGTGAAGGGCTGTGAAAGGGCACCTATCCTCACACATCTCCTGACTGTGTGTTTCCCTGGTTCCACAAACTGCTTTCATCTTTCTCTTGCAGGTCAAGTCGGTCATCAACCTCCTCTTTGCCGCCTACACCGGTGATGTCTCTGCACTAAGGAGGTACAGAATGCAGCTCTACGTACTTTCTCACACACACGTCTTATTGGGTTTGTGGGGATCAAAACAATATTCTCAGTCAAATATCATTGTTCATTAGGCCCAAAACAATCCCTTTTATTCCTAACTCATAACCCTAACATTGAGCACAATCCCCAAGTTGTAACCATAAAATAAAACTTATCCCTCAACTCTTGACATAATCTTAATCCAAACCTTTCGCCCACACCCCTAACTTTAACCCTAAAACCCTAACTATTGAACCTAATTCCAAACGCAATACTAAACTCAGTTGTAACATTTTGTTACCCCTAAGTCCTAAACCTAAAAAATAATCGTTCCATGAGGTCCTTTTCTTATATCCTTGCAGTGATTTTTGGTCCCCAAAACTATGGTATGGTATGGTATAGCCCTGAAATCCTGTTGCAATTGTGTTCATTGCGCTGCTAATTCCTTTATTCATAATTTCTAAATCTTTTTTCATCTCTTCCGTTGTATATCTCTGGCTGACATCTTCAATTTTGTCACACTGCTGACTGTGTTTGTGTGTGTGTCTGTGTGTGTGCATGCGTGCGCATTTGCAGGTTTGCTCTATCTTCTATGGACATGGAGCAGAGAGACTATGACTCTAGAACAGCTCTACACGTGGCGGCAGCTGAAGGTACGTGTCATTTCCTGCGGCAGGTGAGAAAGTGCGTGGGAGTACAGTATGTGTTTGTTTCCTGTAACGCCATCAAATTTTCCACTTTCAGGACATGCAGAGGTGGTGCGTTTTCTCTTGGAGGCATGCAAGGTGAACCCTGATCCCAAAGATAGGTAAGCCCACAGAAAATGTCTGTCTTGGTTGTGTGTTTTGGATGGGTTGGGTGGATGAGAAACTGTATCGTATACTAAGAGTGGGCATCTACTATGTATTCCTAGCAAAAAAGGATTGTTTGATTATGAGGGCTATATATAAATTGAATCCAATAACTGGCATAGAAAGAATGTCTTGTAAGCCGGTCAACCCTCAACCTGTCACCCTCAACATCTTCTCTGTAGGTGGGGCAACACCCCAATGGAAGAGGCCTTGCACTTTGGCCATCACGATGTGGTCACCATCCTCCAGGACTATCATAACAAGTATAACCCACAAGAGGCCCCTAAGAAGAGCAAAGTGACTTCCGAGGAGAACTTGGATGGCATGTTGTAGGGTACACATCCAAGCCAGTAGGTGGCGCCACACAGCTTTTATATCATCTCTATTTCCTAGACTGCTGCTGAGATACATGCTTTTGGAGTGACTTTTGTTGACTTTGTATGATGACTGTGTTGTTTTTTTTAAAACTATGTGTGTCTCATTGGATATGTTCTTATCTTTTTTCTATACTCCCATTGTGCACTTTTCTCCTTTTGTGACGGTGTTGCTTGTTTTTGACTTCCTCTTTCTTTTCTCTCACTAAGCCTGTGTGGTTTGTGACCCCAAAAAGTGTATAACCAAATTGAAACAGTGTGACAATGGTGTACTGCATATAGAATTATATTAATATACATATGCTTTTACATATAAATTGTATATTTATGTACTGTTAAAAGCAGATTTCATGATATCAAAGAACAATGCTTAATTTAATTTATTGTAATAGTCCAGCAGTTTGGTGTTTTTCCTGAAGGGCCTCAATGACTAATAGTCTTTGTACAAACCAGACATTCTCCATTGAAAAATGATGTTGATCCTCAAAATCTATTCATATTGGCACTAATATAACTACCTATCTAGCCACATGGCTTGGTTAAAGCCTGGATGGATATGTAAAAAAGACACCACTTCTAACTACATAACAAGCTACAATAAGTAGAATTCCAACTGTATATTTTCCTGTCACGTACTTAGTCACATTTAAACAAGTATAGGATGCCTAACTGTATCAAACACACTGATTCCACTAGTCTTGATCAAACGCATCACGACTTATCAACACCACTGGATAGGAACTGTATGCACTTAAGCTTTCATTTCAATGTCATGTTATTTCATACTTTGCTTTGTTTAGGATGAGCACATTTTTGTGGGTAATTTTTTTGTCTAGTGTTCTTTTCTCTGATTATTTCCCCATTTATAATGGAACCATACTTCCCATTAGCTCAATACTGTATGCTGAGCACATGCAGTTCTTTTGTAGAAAGGATGTACCTGAAACTGGACCAGCTGACCCGAACAGAGCTGTGTCTGTGGCCCTGTAATAAAACACTACTCTGGTGTCACTGTGCTGCCATACAGCTGACTATCAAACCAATCTCTTAACTATATTTTTAGAACCGTGTATTTAGAAACATAATTTATCCCTCCATGCAGAGCCCAAGTGACAAACAATTGGAATGTAGCAAGATTATTCTGTGCTTATAAAAGTGACAACTGCATGTTTGGTCCAGTTCATATTATATTAGAAAAAGATGAGCAAGACAGTGGTGGGAAGAGATCATTTCAGTTTACCGCCATCAGAAGTACTGGTTTGTTAGTAGGAAATATGGAACCAGTTTAACATGTTTGTGTAATGTTACCTAAAAACATATGGTATTTGACATTCATCCTAGATGTCTTGTTTGTCTTTCATGAACAAGCGTGTGCCTTTGACCAGGATCTGATTTGAATTTAAACGTGTAGTCAGTTGTTGGGAAGTAGCAAATTACACATTTTATTTGTAAGTTTTGCTTTGCTACTTGAATATGTATAGTAGCATTGCAGAATGTATTACTGGCATATACCAAAACGGTTGATTTAGTGAAGTCTTTTTTATGGTTTGCCCGACGTGCTCTCCAATATGAATGTTGAGGAATGAAGTACAGTATTATGAGTAATACCAAAAACATCAATTTACTACATATTTTGTCTTAATTTTTATTGCTAGTTGCACTGGGTAAAAATGTAAAACTGAAATGTTCTTTTATAACAATTTTCAAAGTGAAAGAAACATTTGTTTATTATTTTGACAGTATGAAGTTGTAAAAATACTTGGAATGATGTTTAAAAAAAATATGAATGCCCTTTTATGGTGAGAGCTGTTTGAAAAGACTAACTGACAACCACATGAGCCTGGTGTTGTGGGATTATGTGGGACTTTATTATTACCCAGAAATAATTAACTATTGGGATTTAAACAGCTTCACTGGGCCTTTATAACAGCATTAATCAAAACTGTAAAACGATCAAATGATAAATAAACATCATTTGTGGGTATTGGAGAAAATACGTAGAACAGTTTAATTGGCACAACAGAAAATAATCATGCACAATGCTGTAATCAGCATTTTTAAATGGATACACAGGTGTTGGAAAGTCGGTTGGAAATTCTAGAACTGTCCTTTCTTTAAATTGCATTTCTATCTCTACTACTATATTTTATCTCTAACACAATGTTAGCATTTTGCAGCAGCAAAAAAGATCTTTGTTTCTGAGATGGGGACACTGTCTATGAAGATAAAGGATTACAATTTAATCCAAAGATTAGAACACAGAAATTCAAGATCATACACCACACCCCTAATAATCTGGTAGAAACACACCTTAACCTAACAAACCTCATCATAGACATGGCAACAGGAATAGGCATTATAATATTGGTTTTGTCATTGCTATAACCATGCCTTTTGTAATTGAGGTAGTTTGGTATAGCATAACCATGCCTAAAATATGATAACTTGTGTTAGCTGCCTAGGTTTTGCTAAGAGGGCTAACACAGTGTGGAACACAGGAGGTTTGAGTTTAAACCCCTGTAGATGGTTCAAGTCATTTGTTAACAGTTATCGAGGACCAGTCTAAAGTTCCAACTGAAGACTGTTCTGAATGTATGGCTTTACATAGATATCCTTTTTTGATCTTGTTGTAAGGCTTACTTGATGACGTTTATTGTTCAGAGCTGTACAAGTGTGCAACTTCTCCTAGCAGTGGAGTGAATATAAATCTATTTATTTTAATAAACAAGCTAAATAAAGAAATGCTTTTCATGCATGTGTGAGAGCTTCTACTTCCTGACATAAATTTGGTTCAAGTCTAGTTATCTGACATACAATGTCCACAGAACTCTCCTTAGAAGTCTGACCACTCGTCGCATAGATCTGGGGAAGGTTATAAAAGAATTAGTAAAGCACTTGAAATGTAAAATGGAAGAAGTTTGGAACCACCACGACTCTTCAGGGAGGTGACAAAGAACCTAATGGCCACTCTGCAGCATTCAATTAATCAAGTCTTTATGGTCGAGTGGCTAGAAATAAGCTATACCTGAGAAAAATGACATTCACCTGAGAGCATTACAGAAAATTATTTTATTAAGCCTAAAAGGCAAAGCTATATTTGGCTAAAACAAGGCTAATACCATCCCTATGTTGAAGCATTATGATGGGATCATCATGCTATGGGGATGCTTCTCCGTGGCCTAGACTGAGAGACTGGTCAGGATTGAGGGAAGGATGAATGGAGCAAAATACAAAGAAAACCTGATCCAGAGAATCCAGGATCTCAGACTGGGGTGAAGATTAATCTATCAGCACGACAATGACCTGAAGTGCACAGCCAAGACAGCACTAGAGTGGCTTTGGGACAAGTCTGTGAACGTCTTTGAGTAGTCCTGCCAAAACCGTCAGAAAAACTGACATTCAATAATGAGACCACCCATTTCCACCATTGCTACTTTCAAAAACAGGCAAATGCAGCATGTTGTGGTGCTGGTCATTTAGGAGGACTAAATACTTTGCTTCAACATACTTGTTAAAACTATTAAACATGTTCCAGTGTAAGTGTTGCATTTAAATTCTTTAGAGTAAATTATTCAGAAGCAATTAAGGCAACTATTGACATAGGCTTTTAAAATATACAGCTCCGAAAATTAAGAGACCACTGCACCTTTTTCTTTCCTTTCCAAAAAAGTTGAAAAGGAAAGTTTTGAGTGAGGAACAGAAGGGTTAAAAATAAGAGACCACTGCACCTTTTTCTTTCCTTTCCAAAAAAGTTGAAAAGGAAAGTTTTGAATGAGGAACAGAAGCGTTCAATTTGCAGTTGTCTCTTAATTTTAACCCTTCTGTTTGAAGTAATTGTAACATAACTTACATACATTTTACAGACCTAATTACCACCTTTTACAACTAATAAAACATTGTGACTCAAACTTTCAATACAATTTTTGTATGTGACTAAAAGCTGTATCTTACAGCTTTGGCAAGCTGTAAGACATTTAGATAGTTATTTTTGGCAAGCTGTAAGATATTTGGCCCCACAATGTTTTATTTTCACTTTTGGTCAACCAGCTTATGGAGGCTTTAAAAATATAATACTCAATACTCAAATACTCAAGAAGCTGATGCGAATAGTTTTAGAAGTATATTAAGAACAAAATTGTTCAATGTTATTGAGTCTGTATCAGTGGGTTTTTATTCTGAACACTCATTTCAAGGGCTCCTGTCTTCTGAAAGGACTGGCACTCTAAAGGGTATGGGTTTTGTTAGTTTGTTCTTTAAAATCTAATGTATAATCAAACTGTATCAAAGGCCTTGGATAGGTCTATAAACAAGGCAACAGAAGTTCTGACATACACCAGCTTAACCATTTAACCTTATTAACCTTAACCATTTAACCCTAATTTCACAAACAAAGACGATGCTTGATTTGTATCTGCAAATCCAGCCCTAAAAGTAATTAAACAGATCCATTAACAAAGTGAAGAACAGTTACAAGCACACCATTTTCTATCCATTACATATTCATTCATAAAATAGTACCCTGTCAACAATGACCTACATTACGAACATCATATATATTAAATGACAAAACCAATGATAATGAACTGTATGTATACAGTTTCAACAATGTATGTACATAGTAAATTCAGTAATTGTAGTTTTTGTTGGCCTTTGTTGTTTTCCCAGATGCTGCCTGGTGACATCAGGTTAGTTTGGGATAGGAGTTCTCTTTTGAAAGACGAGGTACACAAGAAATACCCACATTAGAGAATATAATGTTACAATATATGTGGTCCTTGGGTTGTCCCTACCCTAATCTTGAATATAGTAAACATGAGATGCTTGACACTTTTTAATTCAAATACCTACTAACAAAGAAGAATTATTCTCCAGAGATTTATTGAATAGGTAACCTATGACATCAAGTCTCTAAAGAAATTTAGTAATAAAACAGATACACAAGTATTATAATGCAAACACATTCTTTGTTCCTTTAATTGACTTACGATAGGGAACATATCTTCATACAAACATAGCAAACATGAATGAGCTGTTATATGCATCAGTTTAGTACTAGCATTAAAAACTCTAGTTTCATATGAAGTCAGTTACTTATGCCAGAAGACAGAGACAGCTAAAGAAACTGCCTAGTTTGAGTTGTCTACTTGATCCTAAATCCTGCCCCATGTTCTGCTTTGTTACACAGTGCCACAGTCACATTGTAGAAATATAAGTGCCAATTTGTACCATTTAATTGGGACTGAATTGCTGTAATTTCAGCCTAGAACCACAGTAGAGATTTCAAATCCATAAGCAGCCCCATGACTCACCTTAGTAATAATCCAATGCAATTGGTGCATGTCCATCAGGCTTAAATAATAATAATTTTGTTAATTAATTTTCAATACAGCCAACACTTTCTAGTTCTAGTCAGGATGGGACTACAGCAGATAGGTATAGCTTTGGCTAACTTCTCAAGGGCTGTAGGCATCTTACTGTATGTAGTTGCCGAAGTTCGCAACAACATGCATGGGAGGGGGACACAGTGGGCTGTACTGAATGTATACAGGCCTGAGCTCAACCTTCAATGGAGAGCTCTTGACCTGACTCTGCTGAGAGTGTTGGTAACTGTCCCAGGTTTGCAAATCTTGAATTTAGCTTTACTTGTGAAAAGAATCTACAGTCTCTGTGCCTTTCCCCTTAAGTGATTTCCATGGCACCTACCACACACTTGTCATGTTCCCCTGCTGAGATGTTGCATGCATCAACCAATGTTTACACGCCACATCATCAACCATGTCATCGACTGGCAGATAGCTATAACATATGATGTGAATAGCAGATAAAAATGATCTCTCCAGACCCTTTAACATATTATAGTTGTCAGTAACGTCTCAGTAAAGGAACGCCCACTCTGTATTACTGGTGCTGACTGGCTGTAACCTACCACACTGTGTCTAGTCTGTGTGTGGCTACAACAGTTTGTCTGACACCTACCACAGAGTCAATCTCAGCAGGGTTTATAATCCTGGTCAGCTCTCCAAACACTTCGGGACTCATCGGCATTATATTATCCTGGAGTCTGGATGGATGGCTGAAGGGAAACAGAACCCAATAAACTGTTACACAACCAGGACCAAAAATATTAATTCTGTGGGGCAAGTTCATAACAATAATGTAATAGATACAACACCAATCCAGGCAAAAACAAAAGTTATTTAGCATTTACTGTACATTTATTATTTAATTTGACCCTTCCCTACCCTAATTTAGTCTGTATTTTTTTGTTTGTTGGTGATGTATGACTAATAAAAGCCTATATAAAACAGAAGGTGTTTTAATGACATGAATCACACATACACTTCAGACAGAGATGAACCCTTGCAGAATGTAACCCGTCAAATCAGCACTATCCAACTCCATTGGTTCAGCAGCTGTTGAGAAAAACACATTGAAAATTGATTGCATAACTTAAAATGTAATTAGACAGTATTATTGTTATGATTGCATAAACAGTAAAATGTAATTACAAAATGTTGATGCCCAAGAATGAGAAAATGACAATCAGACTCAGTTTTATTGCCAAGTACGTTTCACAACAGATCACAAGATAAGGCTCGCTATTGGCTCTGAATTAGTGACGTATACTTAGGCCCTCTACGTCAGATCGGCACATCCGGAAACTTTGGCTCGCAACATATTCCCGGCCCTTTTTTTGGGGAAAACAAACAACACTCGCCATAGACGTAAGGGGTATTTCAAAAAGCTTTTTTTTCAGCACTAAAAGGTTTAGTGAAAACCTAGAGTTAGTTGACTCAAAGTTGATGGAAACTCTGGGTTTACGGTTTCAAAGAGCCAGTTCAGCATTTCTCTGAATCAGTTACTACGGCAACATACTCCGTGAAGGTAACCTGCTCGCTAACAGGTTTTATCCAACTAACCCTGAGTTTGTCCTACTCTTTCACTGAAACCTGCCATCTGAATGTCAGACAGGGCGTGTCCTTTTCTCAAAGAGCCAGTAGAAGCACACATTCTCCGCAGGAATCTCCGTCGGGAGAGAGTGATCAGACCCCGCTTGGATGTTTTATCATTCCCTATTGATTATCTGTTTGAGAATTAGTTTTTCTGCACAATTGATCATTTATCTGAAAAATATTCTCAGCTCTCATATCGTTCCTATGATACATGGTGGACATGCTCTCAATTCGGAACAAATTCTTTGTGTTGCAGTTTTCTGTACAACATCAGTGACGCTGAGCATACAGTGGATATAAAAAGTCTACACACCCCTGTTAAAATGCCAGGTTTTTGTGATGTAAAAGAATGAGACAAAGATAAATCATGTCAGAACTTTTTCCACCTTTAATTTGACCTATAATGTGAACAATTAAATTGACATTTTCTTAGTTGCATCTCAGTGCAAAAGCCATGGTCCGCCGAGAGCTTCCAAAGCAACAGAGGGATCTCATTGTTGAAAGATATCAGTCAGGAGAAGGGTACAAAATAATTTCCAAAGCATTAGATATACCATGGAACACAGTGAAGACAGTCATCATCATGTGGAAAAAATATGGCACAACAGAGACATTACCAATACCTGGACGTCCCTCCAAAATTGACGAAAAGACGAGAAGAAAACTGGTCAGGGAGGCTTCCAAGAGGCCTACAGCAACATTAAAGGAACTGCAGGAATTTCTGGCAAGTACTGGCTGTGTGCTACATGTGACAACAATCTCCCGTATTCTTCATATGAATGGTCTATGGCGTAGGGTGGCAAGATGGAAGTCTTTTCTTACAAAGTAAAACATCCAAGCCCAGCTTAAGTTTGCAAAAACAAACATCAAGTCCCCTAAAAGCACGTGGGAAAATGTGTTATGGTCTGATGAAACCAAGGTTGAACTTTTTGGCCATAGTTCCAAAAGGTATGTTTGGCGCAAAAACAACACTGCACATCACCCAAAGAACTCCATACCCACAGTGAAGCATGGTGGTGGCAGCAACATGCTTTGGGGCTGTTTTTCTTCAGCTGGAACCGGGCCTTAGTCAGGATGGAGAGAATTATGAACAGTTCCAAATACCAGGCAATTCTAGCACAAAACCTTCAGGCATCCGTTAGAAAGCTGAAGATGAAGAGGAAGTTCACCTTTCAGCATGACAATGACCCAAAGCACACACCCAAATCCACAAAAGCATGGCTTCACCAGAAGAAGATTAACGTTTTGGAATGGCTCAGCCAGAGCCCAGACCTGAATCCAATTGAACATCTGTGGGGTGATCTGAAGAGGGCTGCAATCTGACAGATTTGGAGCGCTTTTGCAAAGAAGAGTGGGCAAATATTGCCACGTCAAGATGTGCCATGCTAATAGACTCCTACCCAAAAAGACAGTGCTGTAATAAAATCAAAAGGTGCTTCAACAAAGTATTAGTTTAAGGGTGTGCACACTTATGCAACCAGGTTATTGTTCGTTTTTTATTTTTTATTTTTCCCCCTCAAAGATTTCAGTTTGTTTTTCAATTGAATTGTCCACGTTATGGGTCACATTAAAGGTGGAAAAAGTTCTGACATGATTTATCTTTGTCTCATTCTTTTACATCACAAGAACCTGGAATTTTAACAGGGGTGTGTAGACTTTTTATATCCACTGTATTTCTAAGGCAACCGTATCTGTCGGGCTGTCAGAGATGTGACTCTTGCACTGAACGTTTTCTGTACACTTTAGTAGTGTTCCTAAGTCACAGACACACAAGACTAATCAGAAAAGAATTCCACAGAATTACAGGTATCAGTCTAAGCAGTAATCCATTTATTTAGTATGAAGCTTTGAGACTTGAATCACAAATCAGTTAATATTTTAGGGTTTCCAGGGGTGATTGGCTGCATAGATGGCACTCATACTCCTATCACAGCTCTTTCAGTAAATGAAGGAGATTATGTGAATAGGAAGTCTTTCCACAGCATTAATGTGCAGATAGGACAACAAAGAATTGTACTTTTTTCGAGAATTGTACTTATTTTTTGCTTAGAAAATTTCACTTACTACTTAAATATATGTTGCATGTAGCCACTGAAAGGTGTTTAATTAGGTAGGGGAGGCTAAACAGCATCACAATTGCTTGTACTGATATCATACTTTTCCTGTTTGAAGTATATTTTTTAATTTCATCTTCAGTTACTGCCAAGTACGTTTTGTGCCTGTTGGGTTGCACCTGCATCAACAGATGACCTCACTTGGTCCAGGCAAGCGAACTCGGCAGTGAAAACTGCCCAAAAGCAACTATACTTCCTGAGGAGACTCAAGAAGTTGGGCATGCCTGTAAAAACTCTCACCAACTTCTACAGGTGCACCGTTGAGAGCATCCTCTCAGGCTGCATAACTGCCTGATACGGCAGCCGCTCCGATCGCAAGTCCCTCCAGAGGGGGGTGAGGTCTGTGGAGCGCGTCATCGGCTGCCATCACCCCTCCATGCAAGGCATCTACTGTACACGATGCCTTAGGAAAGCACAGAACATCAAAGACTACAGCCACCAAGGCTATAGTCTATTCACACCGCTACTGCCGTCTGGTTGACACTACCGGAGCATCGCAGCATGCACTTCCAGACTCACAGTTTTTTCCCACAGGCCATAAGGCTCCTCAACCAGTAACAATGATCTATGTTCATATTGATCCCACATGAACATTCCAAATGCTCTGATGTCTTTCTATGTACATTTAATGTACATTAGAATATTCTTTTGTATGTACCATTCATAGGCATATTACACTCATTTATAATATTCAATACTTCTACCTATATTGTTCATATTTCCCATTCTACTCTCTTTAAAATTGCTTTTTTTGTATATTATTGCTATATTTAGACTTTATATATTTCTTAATTCTTACTTGTGCCATGTCACAAGAATGTCACTGTTCAGAATGACACTGTGTTATTCTGTGCATTTGATAAATAAACTCTGAACTTGATATTACACCCACACATTATATAAATGTTTAATGAGTGGAACACTCGAGATGCGACTTTTTTTTTTTTTCAGTCACGTTCTTTTGCTGCTGATACTGTATTGCTTTTTTCTTGAATATATACTCATATTCTGCATGTGCATTCATTAATATATCTAACTCCACTGGGAAGAAGTGCAGGGTCCTACTTTTTCTCCTGTTGCCAAGACCTTTTTCTCCTGTTGCCATGATGAATCACGTCATCTGCGTTCCATTGATGAGGGCTTTTTCTCTCCTCATGCACGTGCTTTACTCAGGGTTAACTTAACTCAGAGTTGACTGAACTAATTATTACCACCTGTTTTGAAACCGTCAACTCTGAGTTTGACAGCTCAGAGTCAGTCAACCCAGAGTTGTGGTTTCAACTCAGAGTATGTTAACCCTGCTTCCTGAAATACCCCCATTAATGTAAAATAGTGCAAAACAATACTAAAAGAGAACCACCAGAATTAAATTAGTTTGTAAATGAACCAAAATACATTATGTCAAGTCAATATATGTCCACCAAAATATGGCCTGCCAAAGAACGCGCAAGATACATAGAAAAGATTAATTTGGTCCATCTTAAATCATGTCCCTTCAGTCTCCCAGCATCGAACTGGTGCAATAACCCCACTCTGTGGCCTACCTGAACATCTATTTCTACCTTATTGAAGTCTCCAGCCAGATTAGCAAATTCCCAGTGAAATAGTTTACTGTTCATTCCTGCTCTACAAATAGTATGCGTGCTAGCAATAGCACTCTGACAACTGACCTAGCCTGCTACGTCTGACTTTTCTTGAAACGGAAAGGGTCTGTCTTCGGTGGGGGAGAATGTAGGGTATGTAATCCGGATGAAGTATGTAATTTATTTGAAACCCTGAAATCACGATATATCGAAGTTAGCTAAGATTAGGATTTAATTATATATTAGTCTTACGTAGCGATGGGCATTTAGTTACCTAAACACAGGGAAAGTATTTATAGATAGCTATCTGGCCATAGCATATATAACTGTTAATCAGACACAGCTTTACCTACGTGGGCTCTTGTTTTCCACAAACATAAGTGTGTGGAGATGCAGGGTCCCGTTGCTTCCTGGCGTTGTCTTCCCTTCGTATGGCTTGGACCCATAAAGCCCTTCTATCAGGATCTTTCTTAGGACATGGCTGGGGAACTTATTTGAGATCAGTGTTTTTTGTTTTATTGTTGGTGCAACCAACTACACAGCAACTCTTCGGCATAACAAGCATTATTAATCCGGCCGGTTTGTCTTGTTTATGCTGTTGTAGTCTACATGTGATGAAGGATTGTTTTCCCCAAAAAAAGGGGCGTGGAGAGGAGAGCCTACTCTGGATGACGTATTACCGGTCTAACGTCTAAAGAGCCTTGAGGCATCATATAATTAATTGTCCCACCTATTACAATTTGTGATTGGTTGATTCTACTGTCATTTCAAAATGCTGCTCAAATTGAATTCAATGTCAATGACGTTGCCTGGTGCCTTCTATTCAAAGCCTAAGGGCCTAGCCAATGAGCGTTGAGCCTAGCTAGATTATTTCTACCAAGAGACTACCTAAGAAAAAATCTGATTGGATATTTTTTTCTCTTGGATAGTAACCCTTTTTTTCCCAACAAAAACTGAAAAAAATCAATAGGATGATCATTACAATAAAAACAAAAAATCAGTGAAAACAAAATTCTAAGTTATAATAGATAAAAATATATACAGATTTGTATCTATCCTTAGGCCCTCTCTGAGGGTGTAGAGGGTCCTGATGGTTCCCCACTGGTGTTAGTTACCTTCTGTGGGGCTGTAGTATTGTTGGAAGGCACTGTCTTTGGGGATGTCTGGGTAGAGATACTGCAGAGGGTTTTCTGGGATGTTCTCAGGAGCCATCACCTTGTAGTTGCGGAGAATGTCAGCTAAGGGCACAGCGGATAAGTACTTCTTAGTGTAAGGCACAACCGAGTGGCAATGGACGTCTTTAATTACACAGAAATACAGTACATTAATGTTTGTGAACAATAGATTGTGATACAAGAGTGTGTTTTCAGACTAATAAGAAAGAAGACAGACACACAGACACACTAATTATTTTATTTTTAGTCTAGTTTTCCAGAATAGCTACAAACCACAAGACACAGACTAACATACCGTTACTGGAGCACTCCACCGAGGTAAATGTAATGGCTCCCTCCCGGCTACTTTCGCTGAAGTGCAGCAGGAAAGTGCCAGGCTCCTTGTCCTTCAGCAGAGCCTTTTCTCTGCCCTTACTGACGAAGCCCATGATTAACCTGTGTCCCAGAGTGATTTAGTGTATTATAACACAGTTAAGTAGCTTTTTACAAATGTAATTGCAGATCTGAGCTTCACAGAGACAGATTGAAATAATGTGAGGTGGTCAGGCACTATAGGGTTCTACCGCGGCAATGACTGAAAACTCTTACCCATCATTCCAGAGAAACAGCAGGTGTTTCTTGATCAGCTCCAGGATTCCCTCGATCCACAGCCAGAAGGGAAGGATCTTCTCGTTCACATTCTGCTCAAATGAAGAAACACTCAATACCCAGTTGATAAACACAAAGGGGCTGGTTAAAAAACCAAACATACATTATGATGCTCACCTTGCAGAACTTGGTCCAGTGGATGAGCCCATCAGGGTTTCCCGCTGCTTCTTGACCTGTCAGAGGAATGTCCTGGTATTATTGATTCATGTTATTGGAATGACATTAGCTTACACTCTTATGAGCATTATGTGACAGGTGTCATAAGCTGTTTCTGAATGTTTTAGTATGATCAGTAGATCAAATCAAACTACAATGTTATATACACACCTACATTTCATATATGGGATTGCTGTGGTAAAAATGCTTGGTAAGAACTTGTCTCTTAGACTCACCCAGGAGCTTGTCGCCCAGCATCCTCAGCTGCTCATCGTTGAGTCCTCGCTAGGTTACGGAGGAGAACTGCCAGCTCAGCACCTCTGACAACTGGCCCCAGGTGACCGGAGGAGGGTTCAGGAAGAATAACAGATTCTGGGGAGAGAGAGAAGGATGGAGAGGCTTAGCTGATCATTCTGGGGAGAGAGAGAAATGGAGAGGGCAGGCTGATAATTTGGAACAGGTAAGTCAGTGATCAAGTAAAACAAAAACCTGCATACTAAGTAGCTCTCTAGAACCAGGAGTTTGAGTCCCTTGGATTACACATGCCCTGTCTTAATCACGTAACAAAAGTAAGGAGGCAGTTAGTCTGAAAGTTAGATCTCTAAGGGGGAAATCTGAGTAACTAGAGGGAGAGCTTTGCGCCTGCTTATTTTAAGTGAGGATTTCAAATGAGGAGGTTTGGATTGAGTGGTTGTAGCTTACCTTGGGTTCACGTGTCAGCATGTTATACCACATCACAGAGGCCCAGGCACTGGGCAGTTGGGAAATGTGGGAGATGATCACAATTGGTAGCGACATTGTCTGGACAAATGCATTTGTAAAAACAAGTCAGAAAGGAATAAAAATCTGTCTGTTTCCTTGTTGTCTATGATATAAATGCCGTGGCAATAGTTATAAAGATTTGTTATTGTTCTTACTTCTAGTTGGACTTGGAGTCCTGGCAGAGAGAGATGAGTCTCAAAGCTGAGGGAGTGGAGCTCCTCAGTCACTATGAGGGGAGCCTGAGATGACACATTCATTTGACAACAGAAAATGTAACACTATTGACAATAGATGATTATCGACCACAATTTTTTACAAAACTGATGTGCTTTCTTTACCTTATTTAACTTGTTGCCTGCAACGTTCTGTTTCTGTAGTTTCTGGGGAAAAATAGTTATTTTAAATAAAGCAACCAAATAATAATAGCAAAACTTTGCAAAATGGTTCTAAACAGCACACGATAGTGTTACAGCAATATTTGTGAGACTCCAACGCTCCTCACGTGACCCCAATGCAAGAGTGCTAACATCAATCCATTCTCAAAAAGCTCTTACAAAAGGTAAAAACTATTTTAGGAGTATATGACTTAATAGTAATAGTAATATACTGTTGATTATATATCATACAGTGATTTGCAAAGGTATTCGCACCCCTGGTCAATTCCCTCATAATATTGATTTACAAATGATACATAGAAACATTCTGTGTGATATTTTATTTTAAAACCCTGACATTAATAATCAGTTATGGTATGGTTACTTTAGGTATATGTTAAGAAATATTTGTAAACAAAAAATCTGAAATATGTTTCTTGCGTAAGTATTCAACACCCAAACATTAATATTAAGTAGAGCCACTCTTCGCTGCAATAAAACCTATCTTTCAGATAGTACTTTTTGAACAATGGGTTAATTCGTCCCACCCTCCAACACCTGCAGTTTTTGCAGAGATCTTTATCTTATTGATCAGTGCCCCATTACTCTTCCCACTCTAACTTCTGTAGAATGCATTTACCCTCAGTTTCACAGCATGACCAATGATCTTTCAACAGTGGGGGGGTCTTTTGGTAGAAAATGTGAAGGCCAATGGTAACTGTGTCTTCATTAAGGGCAATTTCTTTAATCTGTGTAAAACAATGTACTATTTGTTTATTGGAACACAGCCAAGTACTTTTAGCCAGAAATACTGTACAAAGTGCTGAGTGTGTGAGTTTTCACTCTTCCTATTAATTTTATTGATCAATTAAGGTCTCTGGTGAGTTATAACTCCCATTACCTGGTATTTTAGGCTCTTAATTAGGATCTTCCCTCCATCAGTGAACACCACCAAGTACCTTTACTTTGTACATTTTACACCTCTGGTAATATGAAAGAATTGGTCAGGGGTTTGAATACTTTTGCAAGGCTCTGTATGTACTATGCAACATCTGAAGTTGCTGGTTCATACCAGGTGTTCGAATTCTGCAACAAAGCTTCCATTGGAACCCTCCATGGTCATAACCTTGGTGTTCTTTCCCAAGATGTTGAATTTATGCTGGAAGCTGGAAAATAATGGTAAATCTGAGGAAATGTAATAGCTACCAATAGGCTTATTTAATTTGAAAAACAGAGAACAAACAATTACCTACTCTTTCACTGTGTTCGTCTCAGAGGCCTCTCTAAAGAAAGACAACACATCAGTAACTGAAGCTTTACATTTTTTAATAGAATATAATAATGTAGTGCAAATGAAGACCTGTCAAATACAATTTCTTAACCAAGTTAATTGCAGGAATTTAGGAATTAGGTTTTGTAAGGTGGTTAACATCCCAATACAAAACAGGAAGACAGAGTGCAGTATAATTACAGTACGCTGAATGCCCAAAATATATTTTTCTCTGTGATTTTTTTGTTATTTGAATGCATCCAAAATCCAACTTTAACTGCAGTAACAAAATAATGACAAAAGTGATTTGGATGTGTTCTGTGCATATTGAACTGGTTAGTATATAGTACAACCCTGTTTCCAAAACAGTTGGGACACTACGTGAAATGCAAATGAAAATAGAATGCATTGTTGTGCAAATTATTTATCCCTGTATTTAATTGAAAATAGTACAAAAAAAAAACATATAAAATGCTGAAACTGAGAAAGTGTATTGTTTTTGGAAAAATACATGTCCATTTTGCATTTGATGCCCCCAACACATTTCAAAAAAGTTGGGAAAGGGGCATGTTTACCACTGTGTTGCATCACCTCTTATTTTAACAATACTCTATGTATTTGTAACTGAGGAGTCCAATTGCTGTAGTTTTGAAAGTGAAATGTATTCCCATTCTTGCTTAATATAGAATTTCAGCTGCTCAACAGTTCAGGGTCTCCTTTGTCGTATTTTTAGTTTCATAATGCAACTCATCCTCTCTGGGATGCTCTTTTTATACCCAATCATATTACTGACCTGTTGCCAATTAAGCTAATTAGTTGTGAGGCGTCCCACCAGGTGTTTTTTAGCATTACACAACTTTTCAAGTCTTTTGTTGTCCCTGTCCCAGCTTTTCTGAAACGTGTTGCAGGCAACAAATTCAAAGTGGGCATATCTTGACAAGAAACAATAACATTTCTCAGTTTCAACATTTGATATGTTGTCTTTGTGATATTTTCTATTGAATATAGGGTTTAAATGATTTGCACATCATTGCATTCTGTTTTTCTTTACATTTTACACAGCGTCCCAACTTTTTGGAAACAGGGTTGTACAGTTAACACAGTTAATAATAATATCATTGTCCAATTTATAATATATTAATGTAATAATGAATATGGGCTTAAAGTGCAGTATCCCAGCTTTAATTTGAGGGTATTCACATCCAAATTGGAGGAAGGGTTTAGGAATTACAGCTCTTTTCTATGTAGCGCCCTCTTTTTCAAGGAACCAAAAGTAATTGGACAATTGACTCAAAAGCTGTTTCATGGACAGGTGTGGGCTATTCCTTCGTTATTTCCTCATCAATCAAGCAGGTAAAAGGTCTGGAGTTGATTCCAGATGTGGCATTCACATTTGGAAGCTGTTGCTGTGAACCCACACCATGCAGTCAAAGGAGGTCTCAATGCAAGTGAAACAGGCCATCCTTAGGCTGCAAAAAAAAAACAATTCCATCAGAAAGATAGCAGGTACATTAGGAGTGGCTAAATCAACTGTTTGGTACATTCTGAGAAAAAAACAACACACAGGTGAGCTCTGCAACACAAAAAGTGTGGACGTCCACTGAAGACAACAATGATGGATGATTGTAGGATCCTTTCCAGGCCTGGCAAAGCATCACAAAGGAGGAAACCCAGCGTTTGGTGATATCCATGTGTTCCAGACTTGAAGCAGTCATTGCCTGCAAGGCATTCTCGGCAAAGTATTAAAAATTTACATTTTATTTATGATTGTGTTAATTTGTCCAATTACATTTGAGCCCCTGAAATAATGGGAATGTGTATGAAAATGGTTGCAATTCCTAAACGTTTCATACAATATTTTTGTTCAACCCCTTAAATTAAAGCTGAAAGTCTGCACTTCAATTGCAACTCAGTTGTTTCATTTCAAATCCATTGTGGTGGCGTACAGAGCCAATTTGTGTCAGTGTCCAAATTGTGTCAGTGTCCAAATATTTACGGACCCAACTGTATATATATTTCACATTCACTTACTTGTCCAGCACAACTTTGACTTTGAGCCGGTAATTCAAGTCCAGGATCTTCACCAGGAGCCTAGGGATGATATTGCATATAAGAGTATCATTATACCAGCACTAAATTTATCACAATTCAAGCTAAATTACAATCATGAAAACCAGGAGATGGAACAGTGTTGAGGCATTTGGGTCTTCACTGATGAATTACAGCAGGGATGACCAAAATATCCTCTTCTGGAAATATCCTCTTCAGCTTGCTACTAGTAATAGAAAATTGAACATTGTGTCTGTAGTGTTAAACTTTAGCACCCCACCTGATTTTGACCGTGAACTGCACACCTGTCTTCAGGACCAGAGGTCGTTGGGGATGAGTGGGCATACAGGGCTGTCTCTCCACCACAAAAGAACTAAAAAAACAGACACCACAGAAACATTCTGCCAAACATTCCGTAACAATTCCGTATGTTACTTCCATTTCGTCTGGGAACTAATTTATGTCTTGTGGGACATTTTTTATTTTTTACAGTTTGTTCAATGCTCTGATACAAAGCAAATTACAGTACAAACAGCGTGCTTAAGAAGTGATCCCTACAAGCAGGGCCATGGCCCCCTGAAAAGATAAATGCCTGTGCCCCCTCACTTATAGACAACATTAACATTACTATGATCAGTGGGCCCTGACACGCCATGGGCCCCCTGAATCATAACAACCTTTCCCCAAGTTAGCTACGGCCCTGCAAGTACATTGGCACAGGTGACAGAGCAGGTCTTACTTGACAATGAGCTTCTTAAACAAGGTGAGAGCACGTTCCTCCAGAGTGCTTCTAAACTGAGTGATGGGGTCGTTTTCGTATGTATACTTCTGTTCCAGGTCCTGAAGCTTCTTCAGCTGCCGGCGGACCTGCTGTAATCCCTCTGCCACTGCAGTGAACCTTCAAACACACATACACAAGGTTAATGGTTAGGCTTGAAAGTATCTGAACATGGTCTGGGGTAGGGGTCGATTTTGGGTTAGATGCAGCAGCTGGTTAAGGACAGGACACAAGGCTAACCAGATTTGTAGCTGATCTAGGCAGGCGTTAGGTGGACCACCGATACAGGCGATCTGCTGTCGGCGCTTCAACTCAGGCATCTCCTCGAGCACTAGGGTGTTCTGGATCTCCCCAGCCAAGCTCAGGATGTCTGCAATCTGATGCTCTACCCTCTTCAGGTCAGGAGAAAAAAAAAACAAGAAAAATGTTTGTCGCTTATCAGTCGCTCAGATCCTGACCGACTTGCACTACAGCATTCATCTTAAGATAGGTGGGACAATCACAGAACCCAGTAGTATTATGTATACTTTACTCAACACCACTAGCCACCATACAGAGTAGAGAATAGCATGTACATGCACACATAACTCTCTGGTATCTTTGACTTTGCTGAAAAGCTCCCTGATTATCATCTCATCCCAGATCTCTTCCTGTTCTGGTAGTGACTGTGCTATCACATTCCCTTCTTGTTCTACTGACAAGTATATAGAGTCACAAACTATGAAGTCTTCAAAATACAATAGTAAAGAAACATCTGTAATTTCACAGCAATCTTAGGTTCCGTCAGCCTGGCAAATTATTTTTTGGACATTAGAAGTAAGCAATGTTTTACAGTGCATTCACATTGGACAAAAAGATCTGTGACCAATGTTGTCTTGTGTTCCAGTCTATGGAAAAATACTAGGAGATACAATACCTCGTCTCTGCAGGGTCTTCTTAAAGTCGGGTTTATCTTGAATGTCCTCAAGTGTCTTCATCACCTGCTCTGCATTCTGAAGAGAAAGAAAGTGATACTAATTTCCTTTATGGACCTTATTAGTATTTCTTTAAAAACATTCTTTCTTCAACCACCCCAGATGGTTGAACAGGCAACTTGTCTTACAGAATGACATGAAAATTGCCAAAATCATACAGCTCTGGAAAAAATTAAGAAAGACCACTGCACCTTTTTCTTTCAAAAAAGTTGAAAAGGAAAGTTTTGAGTGAGGAACAGAAGCGTTCAATTTGCAGTGGTCTCTTAATTTTAACCCTTCTGTTCCTCACTCAAAACCTTCCTTTTTGACTTTTTTGGAAAGGAAAGAAAAAGATGCAGTGGTCTCTGATTTTTTTCCGGAGCTGTATGAGCTTGCATGACAATAAAACCACATTTCACATGGTTTTGTCCTAATGAATGCACCTGAATTTGATTCCTCAGGTTTTTAACGTTGTTGTCCAGCTCCTTTTGTTTCTTGAACACTACCTTATTTGGTGTAGAGTCCATGTCGTCCTTAGAAAAATAGTTGCAGACAATATGATGATTTAACTCTCCATTCACAGTGTCACAGAAATGCTACTTCTACTGCAACAATGACTGAACATAAAATAATATTCAAAACAACAGTTACAAAAAGCATTTAGCAAAAGACAAGATCAATGTCTCACCACATTTTTGATGATTGATGCCAGAATTTTCTTTTCCTTTTTTAGACAGTTACAGATAATCATGGCCATTTTTAAAGGTTTTTCCTGGAATTGTTCCTGGATAGACGGTTAAAAACATTTTTTTAAATCTTTTTTTTTACCAAGGACCACGGTTCTTTCCACATACTGTCCTAGTATTACACAGGCACTTTCATTTTAGACATGGTAAGTATAATTTATCTTGGCTGGTCCAAATCTGAAATTAAATCCAAATTAGTATTTTCGTATATTTTTTCACATTGAATTCGGTCAGATCTTTTCATGGGGTCTAATAGTAGCATACCATGGATGTTCTCTGCCTACCTCTCTGACTCATGCCTAGATAATTGCTTTGTTCATTAGGTACTATCTTATAATGTAATATTTAGTAAAACAATTAATGTTTGAATCTACAATGTTAAGTAAATCTATTTGAATTGTAAGACCATTCTGGGGAGGAGGGAAGCCCGAAACCCCACTAATTCCCCCATGTTGGTTGCTAGGAGCAGCTCTTATACCATCTTCGCCCTACTTGCTGCTCTCTGTTGTCCCTATTTCTACAATGACTATTGTTCTCTCGCATTAGTTTAACTGAGTAACACTACTAAAAACAACTTCTGACAAAATAAGCAAATTGTCTTACCTGCAGGTTTCGTTTAATCCTATATTGTGTTGCAACAGTAAATTGTCCTCCAAGGCTAAACGGCTGTACTGGTCATCCAACTGTGCCAGGAGGTCATGGAAACAGACCATTGCCAGGGAATCGCTGGTGGCCACCATCTCCCTGCAGAGGTCAACCAAAACAGATTCAGTGAAACCTTTTTTATCAAATATAAAAAACTACTATCTCATCTACATAAGTATTCAGACCCTCTATTCAGTACTTCGTAGAAACAATTAATACAGCAATCACAGCTTTGAGTCTTCTTGTGTATGCCTTTACAAGCATTGCACACCTGGATTTGGGCAGTTTCCCCCATTCTTTCTTGCAGATCCTCTCAAGCTCTGTCAGACTGGATGGGGAGCATTGTTGAACTGCAATCTACAGGTCTCCCCACAGATGTTAAATGGGGTTCAAGTAAATTTTTTGGCTGGGCCACTGAAGAATATTCACAGACATTTCCTGAAGCCACTCCAGAGTTCTATTATCTGCCGTTGAGAAGCATCCCCATAGCATGGTGCACCCAACACAATGCTTCACTGTAGGGATAGTATTAGACAGGCAAAGAGTGGTACCTTATTTTCATCAGACACAGCACATGGCATTTAAGCCTAATAGCTCCATTTTGGTTTCATCAGACCTGACAAAGTTGTTCCTCATGCTTCTTCAGACACCATTTACTCAGGATTTGCTGCCATCTAGCCACTCTGCCATAAAGGCCTGATTGATGGAGTGCTGCATAGATGACAAGGTGAGAAAATCTTTTGTAAGTTGCAAAAACTTAAAACTTTTTCCTGAAAGTGCAGTGGGACAGATTACAACTTATGCTACAGATTTAGATGTGCACGGGAGTCACCTGCTTAGACAGCTGAACCACTTTTGGGCCCAAAAACATTAATTCTGAGTTGAAAATCCACCATGACCTTGATAAATCTGTTATATTTACTATCTGTTTTCCTGTTAAAGGAGTTGGCACTCCCTTTCCCAGGAAGTATCTTCATGGCTAGATGAATTAGCAAGCCATACCACATCACATTGAATCATGCAACGATTTCACCACCAGTCATCTAACCCATCTAAACACTCTGAATGTACAACAAACTATAGAAACCTTGACAATCTGTCCCTCACTGCTGATTACTGACCAATCATGGCTCTCGATCCAAGTGCTTAGGTACTGGCGGATCTCCATAGGAAAAGTATCATCATACAGCTGGTCCACCTGCTCCAGGCACCAGGAGTCCAACTGTTGCAACTGTTTCCACTGGGCCATCTACGAAACAGGGAAAAGGAAATGGCAGTTAGTGTTTTCCTTTCCAACAGCACCTCAGCACATGGAGGTTAGAAGACAACCAGTAATAAAAATAATATTTTAACAAGCAAAGCAAGGGCCATGGAGAAAAGAAGAGAGTGTGAAGCCTGATGTTTATTTATTGTCAAAGCAAAGAAACCCAACTTGTTCTCACAATGAGCTCAGACAGCTTCACCGGCTCAGAGGAGTTTCCTTCAGGTTCTTCAGGTTCTTCAGCTGCTCCAGCTATATGGTGTTGTCTACGAAAACAGACATGAGCAGAGTTTTTTATTTTTAGGAAATGTTAGGCACTATTAGGTCTTGTGCCAGTTATTAGTCTGCAATGTTAACTTTTGCTAAACCTGTGCTTCATTCTGCTATGATCAAATCACTGATATGAATAACTACCACAGCCATGCGAAGAGATATAGAGTCACTTTTAAAATGATTGTGACCTTTGATGAAGATGTAAAAGACTGTAAAATGAATTAATGGCTTCATTGTATCCCAAGAAGTATTTTTATTGTTGGGTGTCATTAGGCTTAAATGCAAGTGTATACCTAACAAGAGGCTGTTGCTTAGCATGTTTCAGTAGCAGTCACTTGATAGTAGACTCTGCCAACCATCCATGGATTGACTGAAATAGTCATGATATCATTCTGCAAGAGAGGCCTAGGCAAAATTCATAGTAAACATTCAAGTCAAGGTCAATAAATGTTTGGATAATGTTTAATTCCTTTTAAATGACTGGATTCTGTGATTTTCAACGACACAGATTTTTTAGGGCCCTACTACAGCTACGATCACTACACTCTGCTCTCCAAAAGCGAGCCACGTCCCCAAGCTTCGAATAGCCTCGGGCCAATACATCCAACAGTCTCAGGCATGGTGCGAATTAGTGAGATGGGACTTGTAACATCTCATGCAGGGCCGGGCACAGACCTTTCGAGGGACATGGGCCAAAATGACAAAGAAGGGCTCCTTGGATATATGCCGGCAGCAGAATGGACATTAAGTGCCATGTACCCAATAGCTTCCTTATGACGGTCAGCTTCCTCGTTGTGCATTGCGCAGACGGATGAGAGACGCATTCCCGTCTGAGCGAATGACCCTTGTCACGCAGACAGAATGTGGGCATCATTAACTCATGGGCAAAAAGGGCACTTGTTGAGTCTGGTGTGTGGGGGGGCAGTAGGGGTGTTGTGATATACCGGTATTGACGAT
>JACXGI010002192.1:0-77312 GCA_016801175.1 Esox masquinongy
GTCTCATCAGACCACAGGACATGGTTCCAGTAATCCATGTCCTTAGTCTGCTTGTCTTCAGCAAACTGTTTGCGGGCTTTCTTGTGCATCATCTTTAGAAGAGGCTTCCTTCTGGGACGACAGCCATGCAGACCAATTTGATGCAGTGTGCGGCGTATGGTCTGAGCACTGACAGGCTGACCTCCCACCCCTTCAACCTATGCAGCAATGCTGGCAGCACTCATACATCTATTTCCCAAAGACAACCTCTGGATATGACACTGAGCACGTGCACTCAACTTCTTTGGTCGACCATGGCGGGGCCTGTTCTGAGTGGAACCTGTCCTGTGAAACCGCTGTATGGTCTTGGCCACCGTGCTGCAGCTCAGTTTCAGGGACTTGGCAATCTTCTTATAGCCTAGGCCATCTTTATGTAGAGCAACAATTCTTTTTTTCAGATCCTCAGGGAGTTCTTTGCCATGAGGTGCCATGTTGAACTTCCAGTGACTAGTATGAGGGAGTGTGAGAGCGATAACACTAAATTTAACACACCTGCTCACCATTCACACCTGAGACCTTGTAACACTAACGAGTCACATGACACCGGGGAGGGAAAATGGCTAATTGGGCCCAATTTGGACATTTTCACTTAGGGGTGTACTCACTTTTGTTGCCAGCGGTTTAGACATTAATGGCTGTGTGTTGAGTTATTTTGAGGGGAAAGCAAATGTACACTGTTATACAAGCTGTACATTCACTACTTTACATTGTATCAAAGTGTCATTTCTTCAGTGTTGTCACATGACAAGATATAATCAAATATTTGCAAAAATGTGAGGGGTGTACTCACTTTTGTGAGATACTGTATATACCAAGACATTTCAAATGAGAATATGTCAATTTTTTTGTCATTTAATATGACATATGCCCCTTTATGCGTTTGCTGTTGACGTTGGAAAATCAGTGACATTATCAGTGGTGTGGTGGCCCAGTCAGAAAGACGCAGTAGAGTTAACAGGTAGATGACGCTGATTCAGAGGAAGACTGAATACATTTTACGGATTTAAAAAATTACAGATGAAAATGACTTGGCTACAAAAAGCTATGTAAAGTTAGGCTGTTGTTTCATCTGAATGCGGTGGGCAGTGATGTGCAGAACACGGTAGGTTACTAAGCTAATGGCATACTGTTGGCTTCTTTAGGATGTGATGAATATTGGCTTGAAGATCTTGAGCGGAGTTTGCCATGACTACCACTGCTTCTCGCTTTCCATATCCTCAATCTGCGCTCTTGTCCTTATCTCACATGAATGGCTTTTGAGCCAACGTTATCATAGAACGACACAAGCTCCTTTGTGGGTTATGAAGTTGTGCTCAGGTCATGTCCAGTGCACATCCCTAACCCACGTACGTTTGTTTTTTCCCTCCGCCATGAGTCAGAGTATAAAAAGATCCCTGAAGTCGCAAAAACAATTAAACAATCTGATTGGTCCCAAATGCTGCTGGGTTGGTCCAAGATAGAAAATCTGTTTTTAAAGTGCCATTTATAGAATTCATCTTTGGCTCTGTTTCTCTGAGTGGTTAGACACGATACAATGGCCAATGACTGATTTGTACAACGCCCTTCATTTTGGGCACCTAAACGCCAGCAATGAAAAGAGTCTCAGACTGAAACATGTAGCGAACGACGGAGCGGAGAAAGAGATCAGTCTGAACTGCCAGGCAGGAGCTGTGGTGCTGGCGTCAGTGGTTATTATCTGATCCGGCTCTCCATAATGCAGTACATTGTATATGTCTGTTTGATAATTCACTGACATACGGGGAGGATAGAGCCTCCATTTTATCCAGTTTCCTAGAAGAGAACTGTTAGAAAGGACACTGCATGAATGTTGGTGCCGATAACAGGAACACGTTTAAGTGCAGCATTGGTGCTACAGGGAAAACCAACATAACAGCAACTGGACTGTGTCTCTGTCTGTTTGTTTGCGTGTGTGTGTATCTCTCTGTGTGTGTGTGTGTGTCTGTCTGTCTATGTGTGTGTCTGTCTCTGTGTGTATGGTCTGTTTGACAGACAGCTGCACAGAGAGAATGTCAGTGAACACCTGAAGCCATGAACGTTCCATCGAGACATTCTAGGATATGTCAATGCGTTTCCCCCTCGTATCCACCGGAGAATAGCATTCCCATTCTGAGTATACACTCACACTCTGAAGGAGGGACACACACAATCATATGGACAGACAGAGCCTCGACAGGAAGCTAGACAGCCTCCTCTCTTACTCCCTCTCACCTGATATTTCTAAAAAAGAAGTACTAGGTTCTTCTGCCTTGGAGTCACAAAGGCCTCCTATTATTTTCCCCAGTAATTCAAACCCAAGCCCCAGATAAAATATGTACAAAACTGTTGAGTATTTGATGTCTGATCTCACTATGAGCCCTGGTCAAAAGTCAGTGCCCTTAAAAAAGGTATCATTTGGATCACTTCCACAGCTTAACTCCATGACTCTAAAATCTTAATGTTCAGTGGGAATGGGTCTTTAAATGAATAAAGGGACACACCTGCGAAATCAGAGTCACCATTTAGACATTAATTTGATGTACATTAGAATATGATTTTCTTACATCTTCACAAGTGTAGTTACGATATTAAAATTACAGACAGGCACAAAGACAACATATCAGCACACCATAATAACAGCAAACTATCATCTCAGACACAAAGAATGCTTCTTCTGTCCTTATTCCCTCCAAACCTTGCCTCTCTTTAAGTGTGTATGAATCCCAACGGGGAGGTCTCTTCACGGCCCCAATGTGCTTTGATGAAGAGGTGAGAACCGGAGGAAACAAGGGGAGAATCTTCATTTCGCTGATTCCTAAATGTTTACGTTTTTACCTTATTTGTTTAGCCGACGCTTGGATCCAGAATGACTTCCATACATTATTGATTATAAAAATCTAGTGTCTGTAGTACTTTACATATAAATTGCTTTCGTTCAGGGTAGATGAGATGGATGAGCCAATCGGAAGTCAGGATGATTATGTGGCCTCGACGAAACAAGCCAGATTGGAAATCTAGCCAGGGTACCAGTTAAAATAAGCTGTTGAACTGTTAAAATAAGTTTCAGACCGCTCATTTAATCTGAGAGGGATTGTTTAGTGGTGACACGGGGAGACTTCTGATAGGCTTGGGCCATTTTAGCAGTATTACCACCTTTTCTCTGGGTGTCTAGGGGGTACGGTCTCTGGGTGATTTCCAAATAGACAGGATATTGTTTGGGTGTTTCATTCCCATGACACTCCCATGACACACTCCCATGACACATGTTGACACTCCCATGACACACCCATGACACCTCACCAGGCTAATCTGGTAGTTCTAGGTAGCCGGAGGACTGCACAGCAAATTGAACAGTGTACTGCAGGAGTCCAATGTAACACTTTGAGAAGTTGTTAGATGAGAAATGGTACACTGGCTTTGGTGTTCACTGATACCACGTAACTTAGCACCTTTGAAATGGAAACAGTGACAGAATATATTTACATGTTTATTATTCACAGCCTTGCTTCATTCCAAGATGTGAAACCACTGACTAACTAGCTTGGGGCATATCTCGGGCAGAGATACTTTTTGACTTTTTTCATTGAATAAAGTTACCCAATAGTTGGCTAGGACATACTTACATTTTAGGTTGGTGGTTATTTAGCAGACACTCTTATCCAGAGTGACTTAGCAATTACGTGCCTAGTCAAGGGAATATCTGCAGATTTTTCAATATGTAAGCTCTTACCAGGGATATTTCAGTCAAAGACCCAACTTTAGCTCTCTGAAGGAAACTGATGCATCAGGAAGACCCAAAGCACACAACCACAATTACAATGTAGTGACTAAGGCAGGGTTGCCCAACCCTGTTCCTGGAAATCTAATGTCCTGTAGGTTTTCTCCAACTCTAATTTAGCACACCTGATTCAATAATTAGCTGGATGAAAAGCTTAATCAGGCTAGTCACAAAGGGGGTTGAAGAGAAAACCTGCAGGACAGTAGATCTCCAGGAACAGGGTTGGGCAGCCCTGGGCTAAGGAACACAATTACAGTGGAATACAAAGGAAAATGTAATTGATAGGCCAGAGTACAAACCTCATTTGAAAATGTGTGGCATGGCTTGAAGATCTTTGTCCAATTGTGCTCCCCAAGGAACTGGACAGACCTTTGACAGTTAATCCAAACAAATCTATCATCACGTGGGCGTGATTGAATTTTGTCATGTCAGTATGTGTTGCCTGATTCCATTATGTTTGTGCCGGTCTCACCATTTTCTTGTACTGTGTTTAGCAGAATGTTGCGAACAAGGCGATACAAGACATAACGGTGAACGCATTACCAGAATGCGTCATTAGCTGTCTTGGCGGAGGTGTGCTGCCCTAACAAGACAGACAACACTAAAATGTCTGTACATATCGAATTGTACACATCGAACGTCACACAAACGCGTGGTATACATTAATTGAATGGGGAGAACCTGGGGAACGTGCTGGTAATTTTCCGCTCAATCACACAGAGACATAGATACAGTCAAAATCCAAATCCATCAAATCAAATAATTCTCCATTTTTGTTTTGAAAAGCTCCACAAGTCCAACAACTCCATATCAAAATTAAAATAAAAAAATATCTGCGCAAAATTAATCATCAGACAACTGCATATGCAATTTGCACTCATGGAATTTAGTGCCTTGTACCTATATGAATTAAAGACAACTCAACTGACTCACAGCTTTAAATAGTACATCCAACAAAGTACTAGCTAATAGGGGTGAATACTAATCTAATTATTATCTAATTTTAGTTTGAACTTTCAATAAATCATGTCACATAAAACAAAATCCTCCTAAAGGTGTATATGATGTGTAGATAAGAGGGGAAACATATCTTAATCCAAGTGCACTGACAAACCAAATGTGAAATAGAGGGTTTGAAAATTTTCTTTAAGCACTGCATTTCCACATTGCCATGACAAATGAACTGTGGCAATTTATACAAAATGTTCTGAAGGAAAACAAATGTCTTATTTTATTTGTTTCTAATCTGTATTCCTGAAAAAAACTATTATCTTAAAAATGTAACTTGATATGATAAAAACATATTTTATTAAGCCTGGGGTGAAATATCCATGAAAAATCCATACATGAAATGTCATAGCCTATAAACAGTTTGTCAAAATACTGTAAAATGTGGTGATTTGATTTGTTTGTATTAACCTATATTATTTATTCAAAGTTAAGTTTTAATAAAACAATCTATATTCTGAATATACATAATGCAGAATTTTATTTCCCAAACACCAAACTCTTTCCATGGTTCCATGAATAATCAGTCTGAAACATATTTTCTGAGAAAATGCAGTCCCTCGCAAGTATTGACACCCTTGGAATAGATGAGAAGCCTACGTAAAAAAAAAAAATTATGAGCTTTATACTACACTCAAAATATAAGCGAAATGTACACTGAACAAAATTATGAATGCAACACTTCTGTTTTTGCCCCCATTTATCATGAGCTGAACTCAGCAACTTCGCACAGCCATTGAAGAGGACTGGACCAACATTCCACAGGCCACAATCAACAACCTGATCAACTCTATGCGAAGGAGATGTGTTGCATTCTGTGAGGCAAATGGTGGTCACACCAGATACTGACTGGTTTTCGGACCCCCCCAGACCCCCCCCAATACAGTGAAACTGCACATTTTAGAGTGGCCTTTTATTGTGGCCAGCCTAAGGCACACCTGTGCAATACTCATGCTGTCTGATCAGCATCTTGATATGCCACACCTGTGAGGTGGATGGATTATCTCGGCAAAGGAGAAGTGCTCACTAACACAGATTGCGACAGATTTGTGACCAATGTTAGAGAGAAATAGGCCTTTTGTGTACATAGAGAAAGTCTTAGGTCTTTGAGTTCAGCTCATGATAAATGGGGGCAAAAACAAAAGTGTTGCATTCATAATTTTGTTCAGTGTAATTAGGTGAAGTAAAATTGGGGGAAAAAACTATGAAAAACATATCAATCTTACACTCAGATTTGAAATGGGCCCAGCATTTTTAAATTCACTAAACCTACGGTTTCCAAAGCTTGTTGAAGTTATACCAGCTGTCTTGGATCATAATCACAAACTGTAACAAGGAGAGATCAAATAATCAGGTGGGTTATTCCAATCAAGTTTACAATACGTTTATGTCTGTCTATTTGTTGCAATCTGTCCCACGATTTCATTTGAGTCTAGAAACTTTATATCACAGATCTTTATTCCAAGGGGTATGTAAGCAGAATTTACAGTTCTGATTGGTGCCAAGTTCAGCAGTTCGTAAACTGAGCAGACAATTTTGAAATATACTTTTTTTCTGAGACAGTGTGGAAGAATTGAGGTGCCAACACATTTTTCACTGTCATATTTCAAAAAATAGCCTCGTGCTTGAAGTACATCGATCACTGTTTTCCAAGTTGGCCCTCCACCTACATTCAGTACATTTTGACATATTTCACATTAAGTAGTCTTGTTGGCTCTGTAATCCAGTACTTTAAATTTGAAATTACAAATTTACTATGGGGTTAAGTTGTAGACTATCAGCATTAATTTTGGATTACCAATTTAGCAAGCACATTGTCCCCCCTTTTTGCAGTATTAAAAGTATTTGGACAATTGGCTTCACGGCTGTCTCTTATTAGTCAGGGGTGTTTGCATCGTTAGTGCACAAGAGAAATGTCAAGGTCTAGTCTTGATTCTAGACTTTGCATTTGTATTTGGAGTCTGTTGCTGGTGGCTGACAACAAAAGGGCCGAAGATGTGTCAATGCAAGTCAACCTAGATGTCATGATGCAGAGAAGTCAGACCTAGTAAGACCACTAAGATGGATGACAATCTAACAGACCAGGAACACTCAACATGAGGTAACCATACAGTAAGTGTGTCAAAGAGTGTCATCGGTGGAACAGTAAACTAGCAGAACTTCTCAGGATACACCACAAGAGGCACACCACAAATAAGCCTCAAGAACAGAACGGTAAGGTTACACTTTGAAAAGGACCTAAAGGAACCTGTCGTGTTCTGAAACAAAGTGGACGGATAAGTTAAATGTTAACCAGTACCAGAGTGATGGAAAAAGGAAAGTGTGGAGAAAAAAAGGAACTGCCCTTGATCCAAAGTATACCAACAGACTGACTACAACTGATGAAACTTTCACATGCTGAATACAAGACTGAAGGCACAAAGTTCCAGAAACAAGCAGGAATGTAATATTGCTGCAGTGCAGGCCTAGCAGAGCATCCCCGGGGAAAATACCCAGTGTTTGGTGATGTCTAAGGGTCATGGTGATGTCTACGGGTCTAAAATTGTCTCTGCCTACATACTTTCGGAGTTCACTGTATACTATATCTGTTTCTCTGATAGTTGTATGTAGAATCAACACAGAAATGAGCAGCAGGATGTCTTCTTGTCGCATTATAATCAAAACAATGTGGTTATTACACTTTAATGCCTTGATTTTCCCTTTAAAGCTACCGTATATTTCAAGAATTACGTTCCCTGACAACTATTGTAAAAACCGCGATTACTTTCTATGCCAACATATCTAGTGCTATTACGTCGGTCAAGAACGTTATATATCAATCCACATTTTGAATGGCCACATGCGGCGCTCTCCATACAGGTTTTCATATTGTATTATTCTTTTAAAAACAACTGATTTGGCTTGAGTGGGGATGGTCTACATAAATTGCCTTATTTGGATAGGTGAAATCCTACAAAACTATTGGATTATTATCATACACATTGATTTATTTTTCTAAATATATAACGTTCTTGACCGACGTAATGGCAACTAGATATGTTGGCATAGAACGTAATCGTGGTTTTTACAATAGTTCCCAGGGAATGTAATTCTGAGATATAGGGTACCTTTAAAGATATATCAGACATACCCTACAACCCATTTCTATTCAGTAGGAGCCCAGAGAAATAAGTCATTGCAAAGACAGCATCCTGCAGATGGGAGTATGGAAATATCTCCAATATTATGTCTCTAACAGCGGATCAGTACTACCTGTATCTGCATAACGTCGCTTGTAATTCATCTCACGTGTCCTCAGAGTCCTGCTACTTCTTTTTGTGCTTTAAATGATAGGTACAATGATGGGTCGACATCTTGGACAACCAAATAGCTTCTTTCTCTCGGCTAAATCACGTGCATGGGCAGACAGGCGTCATTTCTACCCCTCTCTTTATGTGAATAATAACCAGGCTCCTACTCAGCGCTTTTCCTGTAATCCCAAATGTTGCTCTTACGGCCCGTCGAAACGGACACCCACTTTCACTTTCATACCCACCAGCTCTCCCGCGCCAGCTCTGGACGACCAACCTCGTCAGGGTCTTCTGTCTTGCCTTGCCTCATCCTGCCCCACTCCCGCTCCTAGACATCAACCCTCCAACATAACTTTCCTATATGAATACCCCCTTACCCTACCCTGTAGTAGCCCTCTCACCTTGACCTCCCGGAGTAAAGCGACTCTATCCATCTCAGCGTACCCCCCCCCCCCGGGGTGTGACCCCTCACGCGCCTCTCGTTCCTCCACACCACCTCTGACCTCTTCACTTGTTACCTGGTCTCCATTTAGACAATCCACTCCCTCCCTCTGTTCTCCGACACGTCCGTTAGCATCCAGCCCTCTCCCGCCTCTTGCTTCTTCTTATGCGGTTAGCACACTCCCACCTCTCCCCTCTCCTCCTGTCCACCCACCCGGCTCATCTGCAGCATTGTACAGATATCGTGGCGGCAGAGCGGATCGAGGGAGGGAGGCAGCCTCCCACACACTCACACACACAAGGACTGCTGACCTTGGCTTCTGTTTCTTTTTAGTCTTTCTCTCTCCGGCTTTCTCTCCATTCAGTCTCTATCCCCATCTCTCTCTCACCATATCTCTCTCACACTACGGTGCGTCATGATTAATGCCTTGACAAGACTGTACAACCATAGCGGTTATATCGCCAGGACACAACATGGTGTCACATCCGGGAATGCTTCTGAAGCAGACAGACGGGGGGGTCAGAGTGGTGACAAATGAGTCCTTATTTGTTTATTTCCTCAAGATGGAAAAAAAATCTAAATTTGACACCATTGTGCTGTTTGACTTTTTTTTTCAATGAGAAGCACTTTCTGCCAATCTTCATGCTATTCTTTGGTACAAGTAGCTCAGGGTGCCCAGCCAATGTGCAGGTAACTGCCAAAATAAAACACTCTTTTTGCATTAATGTCAATTCTTCACAAATATTTATTCATCAAAACCTGTCCCATTCACACAGAATGAATGTAAGGCTTGCAGCTGTCATCCTTGGTTGTGTAAATAGGAGAAAATAAATTCAAGTCTAAGAGTTTAATTTCTAAGAGTTCCAACTACGCTCGGTTTGTTAATAAAAAGCTCACGGTATCTTCAGCCAACAAATCACCACAAGCAATCATTATAACACAAATTCACCTTGACATAGATTCTACAAGGGTTCTGAACTCTGAACTCTGTTTTCCGACACCCTCCTAAAATTGAACATAATTCTTTAACTGGGGAGAAATCTGGTGACAGAGACGGCTGTGTCATATCGTAATACAGCTGTAGAAGACCCTGCCAAACATGCCCCAGTCATAACCCCTCTTTCAACGTCACTGAGATCTCTTCTTCTTGGTAAGACACAATAACAGGCATTTTAAACATCATCAAAAAGTACACACATTAACCTGTACACTGTCTCTACTACATACGTTAGTGACAATGATTAGGGCTCTAGATTGTTGTAAGAATGCCATTTCGGGGATTTTGAAAATGCTAAACATTTCGGGGATATTAAAAATGCTAAACATTTCAGGGATTTAAAAAATGCTTTTTCCAAATCATGGGAAACCCCTGAGCCATCAAAATCTATTGATTTTGGGGGATGAATGACGGCCATGAAAATACCTTTCTCTCTTTTTCTCTCTCACTCCACCGTTCATCCTTTCCTCATTCCTTCCTCACACAGACACCATAGAAAAACAGGAGATGCACACCGGGGAAAAGGGGAAAACAAATCTAAATCATCAAATATTGACGCGCAATTTTTCCTCTTCAAAAGTGTTTCCTTCTACCTATGTCCTTCTGGGGCTGAGGAGGAGGATAAAGTGTGCAGAGTCACTTGGTGTGTAAGTGTAGCCCTTAGGAGGAGGAGGAGGAGGACTGATGTGTGACTGCATGTGTCGTTTCCTGTGTACTGCGTACTTCTGAAGTTAAAAAATCCCTCAAGGACAAAGAAATAAAAAAATAAATAAAATCAAGCCGCTATTAAGAACAGCCTATCTGAACTGCCTTACCCAGAGCAGAAAGCAACAGCAAAAAAGCAAAACAAAGCACACAGGCAATGAATCATGGCAGATAGATCTCTTAGACAACACAAACAACACGCTCAATACATGTTGGGAATAGAAGAAAGTTTTAAAGGACTTCTGGAAATACAAATATTGGCCTCAGGGCGTGGAGCCTGGTGCGGCAGCAGCCTGGATCCTGGTTCCTGAATCAATATATTCAGCGATGACAATTCAGGAAGGGAACGCGAACAAGCCGCATAAGCCGGCGCATCAGCTGAGAATGGGCCAATCAGATGTTAGTTCAGACCCTGCTTAATTAGTCGATCTGTGTAGCTGACCTGATCAACTCACATATTCAGCAGCTGTCGCTGCTGCTAAGCTAGCGTGCATTTGCTTTTGGTACCACCACCACCCTGGCCTCCACCTGTTAGGGTCGGTTTCCTGCTGGGGGATTAGTATTCTGTAGCTTAGCACGCTCACTGGCCTAGGTTTTTATATGTTAGATTTACGCTTTGCTACAGAAAGTGAGCTGTCGTAAAGCAGCCAAGCCTATTGCCAATAGTTGCTCATTCATAATTTTTATAAATAATGGTTCAACTTAAATATGGCATTTCCAAGGAAAAAAATACATTCATAAAAGCATAATTCTTTAAGTACTTCCCTTCTACCCTTCTCTCTGTTTTGTCTCCCAAATCAAACAGTCTTTCCAGGGTTAGATTTATTTCAACTCTACACTTTCTCCTCTATTAGTTTTGTTGATTATTACAAACATCTTCTGGCCATAAAGCATGTTCTTTTCATTAGGCCAGTTAAGTCTTCTAGCTGTAAAACACCAGGTCAAAGAATAACAGCTTCATGGTCACATTGCTAATACATGCCTCTTTGTTATATTGGAATAGCTTGCTTGGAAATAAATACGTGTTCCAAATGGCAGTCAGTCTCATTCAGTCATTACTTTTTGACCAGAGCCATGGACTATTGACCTCAGCCCTATGGGACCTGCTCAAAAGTAGTGCATTATAAACCTGACGCACTCAGAGGTAAAGATCACTTGAAGAGATGACAGAATGTGACAAGTTCAAGGTGGAAGTGAGATATGGAAATTGGAGTGGTATTTTGGAAATCATTTTATTGGGTATTTCAAGGATGTGAGAATGGAAAATCTGCTGCTTCATGTTGTTAGTGAAAAAATGACATACCAATATGTCATTATAATATAATATAAATCTTGTGTACTACACTTCTACATATTATACCTGGGGAGGTGGCAGCTAGCCTAGCGGTTTGAAGATCTGACAAAGGTTGCAAGATGGAACCCCTGAGCCAACAAGAGTGCTAAATCATTCTGAGCCATAGCCCAAATACATATTTTGTGTTTCCGGATTTGATGTTAAACATACATGTGGCTGTGTAGGAGTATTTTCAAATACACAATCCAAAACCATTACTTTAATGTGGTATTCCAATGCTTACTCATAGAAATAAAAACATTGAGGATGTTTAACTTTCTGAAATATCCTAGACGTTTCAGAAAGTGACTTAAAGGGGCAATAACTCCTGCACTAATTTGGTAAACCAATAATCTAGCTGGTGAAAATCTACAATAAAGAAATTCCACCCATATCTTCCACAAAATACTGATCCTCTTTAATGTTGAAATGAACACAGTCCCACACAGCAGAGTAGAGTTGCTGCTCAGTAGTGAACCTAACAGTCCCAGCATCCTCCACAGCTTTCAGCATTAGAGGGCGTATCTTCAGGCCAGATTGTTTCGTAGTGTCAGACAAGCTTTTTGAAACCCTGACGCTTTTGAAATGTAACATGATATCTTGTCCTCTTTTATGAGACACAGTTGTAAGGGACTGCGTTTTGAGATTAAAATGCTAAATGAGACATTTACATTTGACATTTTAGTCATTTAGCAGATGCTCTTATTCAGAGAGACTTGTAGTTTGTGCATTCATCTTAAGATTTGGGGACAAACTGTAATTGTATGTAGTAAATGCAATAAGACCTACAGTATACATTTTCCAATACATGCTGAAAAAGTTAAGGATATATTTATAAAATATATTCAAACAATATTATATCAAGAAATCATGAAATAATCAAACACATACTTTCAAATAGTTAAAATATATTCCAATATTCAACTGCTTGTTCTTTGAAATAAAGGTAATTTAAATACTTGTTTTGAAAAATCTTGAAACGTAATTAACCCAGGTCTGGATTTATGACAAGAAGCATCCTGAAGGTGCCTGGGGTGGTCCAGGGTAGGGGTCTAGTCTCCTGCCACTGGTGCACAGGTACTGCTGTAGTATGGGTTCAAATCCTGCCCCCGGCTCTTTTTTTATTAAAAAATTTCTCCGCTACCTGTCCACACTGTCTCTGTTAAACGACAAATAAAATGTACTGAAGAAAAAGAAGGATCCTCAATGTTTCGAGGTCCAACTACCAACAACAACAAAGCTCTCAACCAGAACAAAACATGGATAAGAGGCTCTATGTTTTCCCTTCACAAGCATTATATTCATTTCAGCCATTGTTTCTTTTCTGCATATGATGAGACCCTTCAGAGGCCCTTGACCCAGATGAAAGCAAGTGAATTTCAGACTGAGTGGTCTTTCGTGTCTTTTTAAAGTACGTTCACCGTTTCTCTGTGCTCAACAAAGACCAAAATCGCTGTTTTCTGAAAAGGTAGATTGGCACAAAGGAACAACAAGTGTTTGGCAGGTTCAAAGGAGAAACCGTTACTTACTGTTCAGTAGGCACCGTTCTATTTACAAACGGCACATGCTTGTCTTACATAATGATATCAGTAAAACGCCGGGGTCAACCAAACTGCTGTGGCAAAACCTTGAGCAGCAGGATTAAAGCTTTTCAGGAAGGAAATAACTCAACACAAGGAAAGGAGATTATTTCCAATCATAATCTATGTTTCCCAGTTCTTTATAGGCTGGATTCACATTGAATCCAAACACTGACAATGTTTCAGACAGTGTCTAAAAGAGGGCCATGATAAGATTTCTATTCGTACTGTCCATATTCCCATTTCTACATTATTTGAAATTGCTTCTAGTCACTATTGTTATGTATATTTAGTATATTCTGTTATTATTTTTGCTTTATTTATTTCTTAATTACTACGTAGATGTCGCGTGCCTTGTTACAAGAATTTCATTGTTCAGAATGATGCATGCTATTCGGTGCACTTGAAAATATAAAAGACTTTGACTTTGAAGCTGTTGGATTCAAGCTGGACTTGTCCTCAGTGCATCTGACACTTAACTATCAACAAAACAGCTATGGTTCTCATTCTAGCTGAATAAATCTGACCATTAACAGTCAAAAAAAACACTACCACTGTCCAGTCATGGTCAGAGTTGGCTCCTAGAGAGAATACAGCAGATTCACACACTTGAGTTAATCATCTTGTTTTTGATTCATAGCACTTCAAGGTTGAAACTTCACCCAATTCACTTTACTGACGTTTCCACCAAATCTCATTCCCCGTATAACGTTTGGCCAGACCATCCAGAGGGCGTCATTTCGAATTTAGTCCACTGTCAAGGCAAACGAGAAAACACTACTTGGCTGGTTATAGTTCTTATAGAGCCTATAGTTTTGGAAAATTGTTTAGTGGAAAGTTTAGATAAAGATTAACATGTACCAGAGTAATGGCAACTCACTGGGGACTCACTGGTTTTCATTGATGATGTAACTAATGATGGCAGCAGGATGAATTCTGAAGTGAACAGAAACATCTTTCTGAACTCTCAAAAAGCAATTAGAGAGTTTTTCAGGGCCAAACGGTATAAAGTTCTTGACTGGCCAAGTCAATCTCCCAATTCAAAACCAAACGAAAAATGCTTTTTATTGCAGAAGATGAGATTTTACCAAAAATAACCTTAAAATAAACAACAACTGAGGGTGGCTGCAGTGCAGACCTGGCAGCAGAGAAGATGCCCAGCATTTGGTGGGGTCAAATGGGTCCCAGACTTCAGGCTGGATATACAATGAACTTAATTTGGACAATATATTAATTTATATTATTATTCATATTAACCCTAACCCCGATACTTTCGGTGAAACTAGGTATAAAATATGTTGACATTTATAGGTCTATTGAGCATTGTCATTTTTAAATGGTAAAACCAATATGTACTACACATTCGTCACTGTCCCAGTCTTTACAGAGGGAAAACTCATATCCTGTTAGGTGAGTCGTAGATAAACAAGTGTCCTCAAATTCAAGTCTTCAACTGCAGTGGCAGTTAGCCTACAGCAAAAAAACTATAATTTCAATTGGTCACTCCTGGAGCTAATAAGAGTTTCCAGATTATTTTGAGAGTCTCAATTTCCATCTGTAGATGTTCTATAGATACTAATACAATCTCCAAACTTTCAGCAAATCTGTTGATAACCAACTGCTTACTAAGGTTAGCAATAGGTTTAGAATAAGGTTTTAGGATAGGGGTTAATGTTCAGGTTAGGATAAAGGTTCTGGTTAGTAGATAGCAAGTTAAAATGTTACTGATAGTCAGAAGATAATCTGTAGAGCATCTACAGAAACACTCTCAAAACAAAGTGTTACCTAATAAGATTACCACCAGTATTAGTTCTCTGTCATTTTTTATGACTTCATCCTAATGCCAATTAAAACAAGCAAATCTTGTTCTATGCTGTCTATGCCCTGATAACAGGAGACATAGAGAATTCCCTTCCCCTTTCTCTTTATATTAACTTTCAAGAGTTTGCTCGTAAATCATGCATAAGTTTAGCTAAATATTGATAGCTGAAAAAACTTGACTGCGGCAGCTAATGTTTGTGGTACATTAGATAAATAAATGTTTCAACTAGACCAAACTGAGAATCCACTTAGTAATGATTGTGATGTATATTTCCAAGGATGGCCACATCCCTTCGAAAACACAGTGGCTTATTCAGCCAACTAATGGCTAAATACATGAATGCAACACAAGGTGTCCTTAGCTTGGGTTTCGCCATCTGGAATGAAGAAACATGAGACCATTAACATTTGACTGTAACAAAGTATGCTCTCTGCAATTCCTAGCATCTTTATAATAGCAAGACCATCTGGGAAAACAGCGCGTGGTTGTTTAGCACACAGCCTAATAAGGGCTTATATCAGCCATATCACCATCAACACAAATAAAATCATCCATATAATCTGAATCAGAGACTAGCTTTAGAAGAGATTGATCAGGGTATAAGTATCTCCGAATACTCCTGGTGACCTGTTCTAACTCCAGACGGTGCCCAGATCAGACTATCAGAGCAGTATTAGTCAATTAACTGAAAGGAAATCTTACATCCTTTCGAGATCCAAATCAGCATGTAAGTGTCCATTAGTCTGGTTTCCAACATGGTCGTAGCACAAAGTCTACTGCTACTAGGGTTTTAAATTATGTTATTAATTGTATGTGTAGGAGGAAATATGCAGTCCTGGAGGAAATGTGCAGTCCTTTTTACAGAAGCCCTTCGACACGGTTTAAATCAGACATTCCTCAATCAGCCCAAACCATTGAACCGGGTATAAAAACTCAATGATTTGTAATCAGCATTTAATTTAGGTAAAATGGAATACAAATTGCCTTCTACAACATGTATAAATGTTTTTGTTGACTTGTTTTGTATGATGGATAGTACAAATACATAGGCATCTGGGTTGAAAATAGCTCTTTCCATACGTTTATATTAAATACAGTTTTAGCAGGTTAGGCCTAGTTTTCCACTTTTATTGGTTTATCATCCTATGTTTTGGTTGACGTTTAAGTCTTTTGCTTCTTCGGCTGGATAAGTCACTTGCTGTATTACTGGTAGTGGAGGGACTCAACCAAAAAATGCCAAAATGGGCTCCAAACAATCCACCGACAAACTACACCGATCTCACGTCTTTGCAGGCTCTACAGTCATGTCAATCTCCACTATCTCTCATGTCCAAAACAAGGGCAAAACATTAGGTACACACAGTTCAAATAATACAGCTTTGTGCTCACTATGGTGGTTTCATTATTGATAAGCGGATACTTAGCCCACGACTTTAGATGTGGAGATTCTTCTGGGGATGTTTTCAAGCAAATTTCTGTGGGTTTTTGGTGGGTCCATCCATGACCATTTGTAAGACTCAATTAGGTGCCAGTGGTAAATTTTGGATACATGCACAAAAGGGAAATATCCCTCAAATAATTCATTTTTGCTTCTTTTAAAGGAATACGTCATGCCTCATTGAATAGAAAACAAATCATTGAGTCGACATTCATTCCGGTATTAGATTATGCTGATATCATCTATATGAATGCAGCTGCCAATACACTGAAGCCATTAGATGCTAGTTTATCATAGTGCACTTCACTTTATTATGTGCAACAAATACAGCATACATTATTTCATCCTACTGTATATCAGAATATAGGCTGGCCCTCTTAATCTCATAGATTAACAAATTGCACAATTTTGATTATAAAGCACTATTGCACAAACCTACGCTATGTCTTCTATCAGAGTTACAGTAACCTAAAGACATGGATACTGGGCATCACCAGAGCACAGCTCCTCTTTAGGTTTCTTCCTCTTTTCTACCTTTCTAGGAAGATTTCCTAGCTACTGTGCATCAACATCTTACTGCTTGCTCTTTGGGCTTTCAGGCTGGGTATCTGTTAAAGCTCTTTGTAAAAACTGCAGATGTAAAAAAAAAAAGACACAACAAATGCAATCGATTTAATTCATTTTGATTGAATGAAACCTTGATTTAGATTTATTTTTTGCCTTTTATGGAATGACATCTAATATATTTTTAAGTAAGAAGAATATGTGCGCATTGGGTATTTCAAATGGCTTTATGGGGACTGTTTTTATGACTGCATTAGTGTGTGTCTTTGTGTGGTCAAATATGTATTCATTGTTGTGTATTTTATTGTGAGTGTTGTACTGCTATGTATTGTCTACACAGGTCTCACCTGGAAATTCGATCCTTGGTCTCAGTGTTGACTTCCTGTTAAAGAATGGTAAAAAAAACAAACCCAGACAGACAGACAGAGTCAGTTCACAGGGCCAATGTTGCTGTAGGGACTGATGCTTTCTGAATTCTGAGCTGACATAACCAGTCATAGGCCGAGTTGGTGGATGCACCCGCCTTACAATTCTTTCTCTGTGTTCATATTAAAGTGACCTTTCAGTGAATAATCTGCACTGCTCTTGCTGCCTCCAGTGCTTTCAATGCCCATATTTAGATGATTGTATACATTAACACTAGGATTTGCTCTGAAATTACCTGAGCTGCCATAGAAAAACAGTACCATATACATGGAATAACCAGAATCGCCATAGCCGACAGTACCAAACACGGAAATGACCTGAGCCACCATAGCCGACAGCACCAAACATTAAAATGACCTGAACCGCCATCCCGACAGCACCAAACACTAAAATGACCTGAACCGCCATCCCGACTGCACCAAACACTAAAATGACCTCAACCGCCATCCCGACAGCACCAAACACTAAAATGACCTGAACCGCCATCCAGACAGCACCAAACACTAAAATGACCTGAACCGCCATCCCGACAGCACCAAACACTGAAATGACCTGAACCTACATAGCCGACATTACCAAACACTGCTATACCATGAACAATCATATCTGACACTACCAAACACTGAAAAAACCTGAACAATCATAGCTGAGAGTACCACACACTCAAATAACCTGAACAATCCGGGACGAGAGTACAATACACTGAAATAACCTGAACTGCCCTAGACAAAAAACATTTGTTTGTAACACACTGAAGGCGGAAATAACCTGGGCTGACAATTTTACTACTGTCAGACACCACTGGAAGATGCCACCCACATATCCTGTCACACAAACACAACACCAGGATGCTAACATTTACTAGGACTAATTTTACTGTCTATTTCCATCTACCTCATTTTGATTATACAGCAGTGGAACTAACTGAACTACAGTACACTGCCCATGTTATTATCTAAAGTAGAGGTTCCGTGCCTTTTATTATATTTACGATTGGACTGATAATCATTTGCCAGCCGGTTTCGCCCGTTTCCTGCGCAAATACTTCAAACTGCCCCGTTCCATTGTACCACGGGCCGAAGTGACCGGGCGGGCTTATTGTCCTGTCAGACAGAAATAGTTGAAGGCTTCATAGCCGTGGGGGATTACATACACAACTACTATCCTTGAGCACGAACGGCAACACATGTTCCACACAATATGACCTACTGATACTCAAGACTATACAACAAAAACACTTGGGTACAAGGCCAAGTCACAGCAAGACCGGGCAATACATATGGATAGATACTGGCTGATGGTAGATCAATTCTATCTATAAATAAGTACATCTTTGAAAGGAATGTGTGTTGTAACCCGTGAGATGAGAGAATTCCTGCTGCTTCAATTAACTACCTTAAACACATACATGTAAATACTAATGCACTGGATTGGCTCCTTAAATATGTTAACACAGTTTGTGCTGTTTATTATATTATCCACATAGCACCAAGTACTCGAGAGTTAAACATCATTTTGTTCCAACCAGATGAGAGGGAGAAAAAGGGAGAAGAGAGAACACTGATTGTAACTTTCCATCTCTTTCCCCCTCAAGGATAGAAGCCGGACCCCCTTAATTTGAATACTGGCAGAAGCAAAAAGTAATTTAGATTCAAAGCCGACGCTGTACCATTCCAACTGAAAATGGATAAATAAATAAATAAAACAATATTAATGAAAAAAAAGAACACTTTTAATTAGGCAGCTTTAAGGGATGAGGGAATAATTTAAACAAGATAGTGAATATAAAGCAGACAACAGTCATGGCAAGCTATGTAGCTCAGCTCACACACTAACGCAGGTCTCCACCTCAACCGCCACCATCACCATCACCATTACCCCCACCATTTATTGGGCCATCAGAGAAAGGCATTAATAATACAATGAATAACTTCTGACTTACATTACCGTCTGAATATTCAGCCCAGTTAATTTAATCTAGACAATAGCATGATGGAATTATTTATCCATTTATTTCAGCGTGGAACCAGGGAGGAAACCGCCATAAACAAAGCTCGATCAATCAAATAGTTGCAAAATGGGCAGGTTGCAGTCAGGTCTCTGAATTAACACAACGAGTTTGTAATAACATACTCTAAGGTTACAATAATGATAATGTTCATTTTGCTTAAGAGCTGGTGTTGGCCACTGCATGGTGTCACCATCTAGACCATCCTATCAGCCAATCAGGTCTGTGCTATGATGCCCAAACAATGAAACTCAAAATGAGATTCAGACCAGCTAGCTGCCATACAATGAACATCATTTTAAGCACAAGCCCGCATATAGATGAAATAACTATTTTTATTCAGAAGGCAAAACACAAAAAAATAACGTGCCAGAGAAAACATGTGGATTCATGTTTCGAAGCATGTAGAAAGCAGCAGAGCTCATGTTTTGGGGAAATCTGTTGAGTGGAGCATGAATTGACAGCAAGCTGAGGAACATATTGGATAAAGGATCTGTGCACTGCCTACTTGAGTGACAGGAGTAGGGGCTTGGGGTGTGTGGTTCAAGGCAGTCTTGTTTGAGCAGAGTGTTTCCGCGATATATTGTTATGCACTGCATTTCCGAAATTCCTTTTTTTGGTCTCTTACATTATAATATTTTGTCGCAAACAGAATTGAATTTGTTGTACTTTAGAACAGTGTACTTGCAGTTGGCTCACTGAATATTTCAATGACAATACATTCACTCTCTCTTTCATGCATTGTTTGAGTTGGAATGGCTCAAGTCCCATTCTACCTCGCTGAAATGCCTAGTCAGACCTGGAGAAACACTGCCTTTTGAAAAGCCCCGGCAAATTAAGTCGCCACTGCTTTCAGTCCAATAAGGTCCACTCTGTGTCTTCCTGATAGTTCTAATCATCTCTCCCTTTTCACTCGGTCCTCCAATACTGTAACAGTCATTATGTCTTTAGCAACTGCTCCTCAGACCTGCTGGGGCGGTGGTTGGGAAACGTTCCTATCTTTCCCTTTCGTACGGCATCTCAAAGTGTCAGACGTGGATGAACTATATAGGAGAATCAATTAGTGGTTGAGGACTATTGCATTACTAATGGGAAACAGAAACATCACTGTGATCCAGTTCATGCGGAGAACATGCTAAGTGGGAAGCCGCGGTAGTTCTACAGCATAGTGTCACTGGAAATCTAGGTGTCCGTCCCATTGGGACAATCGAAACCAAACACAAAGAGCCAACTGTAGTTTGTTTTAAAGAAGGTCAATCTTGTCTCCTTCTCAAACCAGTCTGTGTGTGTTTGTGTGTATGTGTCCATGTATGGATTTGTCCTTATTGAATGTGTGTGTGTGTGTGTGTGTGTGTGTTTTCTTCATCCTAAGTTGCTTTGTCTCCTTAATGAATGTAATGAGTGTCAGTCAGATGGGAGTATCTTGTATCACTGCTCTTTACTCCTATAATTAGTCACTGGCTCTCCAGAGCATGTCCATTTCCCCCTCCTATGGGGAAAGGCTTAATTACTGTTTCGAAATGCATTAAAAATTAACAAAGGCTCAGACTCCTGCCAAAAGCCAAGGTGAGGACTGGTCTTCTGAGCCAATTGTTAGAGGTGAGGACATGGTCAAGTACAGGATGTAAAGCTTCATTCATTATTTATCTATTTATTTCACCTTTATTTCTTTCTTTATACCCCTTTCAGATATGTAAGAGTACTGCAGTTATTGCTGTGAAAAGAATTTGGCCGTGTTTGTACTGTCCCGAGTCACAACTATCAATATTTAACACATTCTTTGCAAAATAGCATGCTTATGTGGATTAAAACTGATTGAAATTCACCCCCCCCCCAAAAAAAAACCATTGGTAAACATTCATGTGCCATTTTACATGTAGCTAAAGTGTTTTGTGCACCTAATGTATTCATAATTCAGGAAGTTTGACATTGTACTATCATAACAGCAAAAATCTGTAATTGCTACTGCTGTTCACCACTGATCAAAAGTATCATTGCAGAGAAACATTTTGGTTTAAAAACTGATAGACCAACCTAAAGCAGTTGCTCTTAATTTAGGGGCAGCATGTCTACAGCGGTAAGATTAATTAATTAAGCTAAGCAATTTATGTCAGCAGTGAAGCATTTCCCATGTGTTTAGTGTCAACTATTAACATTTGTAGTTAGTGCTGGCTAACACAATTAGCTGGCTTGCTAATAGCTAGGTGCAGTAGCCTACTTCTGGGCTTGAATTAAGCATGTATTAGTACACAATTAGGTGTTAACTTAGCTAGCTCTGATTTTTAGAAGCAAGCATGAAAATTCTGACAGTGTACAGACAGCCCATACAGCCCATACTCAAGTTCCTCCATTAATAGCATCAGGATTATTTTGGTGTTTAGATTGTAGGGTGTGAAAATGCTTCCTCCACATTACAGCTGTGTTTATACTAAGCCAGACACAGACCTTTACCAAAATCAACACTATGTCATTATCCGAAATCAGCTTTGTTGCCTGACATGCCCTTCAGACACCTTTTAGAGAATTGTTTTTCAACACGGTCAAATTGGCAGTTTTTTGGGTCGTTAAGAATACAGTGTCTGTTTGAGATCCAATCCAGTGGCCAACTGTACATCTACAGTAGTGATGGGAACGGTTCACACCAAATAAGGTGTTGTATGTAACGCTGTCTTCGGTGTCATTCTATCAACAATGAAGTAAAAATAGAGTACAAATCGAAATAAGATCTTATTTCTTGTGATCTAGTAATCTTTTTGCTCATCTGGATTCACCGATTTTTACAAATGAACCAAGGCCGGTGGTCCTATTTAGATTAAGTCTGTATGATCTAGACCGTCTGTCATGGTGACATTACATCGCCTAGATATTCAGCACTACAGTATAGTTTCTACACCACCCATGTGGAATACATTCTGATGATGCCAATAACACAGAGCATACTCAGCTTAATCCTGCACATTATGGAGCACTTCCGCAACATCATCCAGTCTTTACAGTGATGTCCGGTACCTTCTGGCCTATGGCACAGTAATCCCACCTCTAAGACATAGATGTAGCCCCACATTTACACATAATCATACATTGGACGTATACTTGTTTGGTACATTTTTTCCCAAGCACTCCTCTTCTCGTATTTACAGGTTTTAAAATCCACAGCCAGCTTATCGTTAATTGCACCGTAGGAGTTTGATTTCTTCCGTGCGCTTCTCAGGTTTTTATTTGGTTTATGCGAGAGTCAGTAATAACAGTTTAATATCAGATTACACAGAGAGATTGGCAGAGCAGAACAGCATGAAGGATCGGACATTATCACACCAGATGCATCGCTACCTTTACTTGGCTGTAAAGGTTGTTAGTCTTATCACCATGGGAGCCCAGTGATGTGTGTGTGTGTGTGCGGGTGTTGGTGTCGGGTGTCGGTGTGTGTGTGCCCATGGGGAGAGTATAGCATTTTAGCAAACGAGATAGCCAGATAAGATAACAAACAACTCACTGATAATTGGAGTAGAGGGCTGTGCAACAAATTGTGTCATCAATTTGAAACAGTGAGACGAACGCAACGAACGCTACAACCTAATTCTTACAGTCGCAGTCATACACTGAATAGAAACAAAGACTTTACTTTTAGGTTTTGTTTTAACGCCGCAAGGCAGAGTGTTCAGATCTCCATTCCTAAAAAAAGAGTCACGAAAGGCCAGAGAACACTCAGGGAAAGCAAGGCTGATGACCAAATCAATAGAACGCTCTCTCTTTTATCAACACAAGGCCTTCAGATGAATCTAGCAGTGCCTCTGTGATTTAGCTATGCAATCCAGCTCAATACCCACCATATTCAGAGGTGTGTGTGCATTTGTGTGTACGTGTGTGTGTCTTCACCCAATACCTAAGTCTAAACCAATCTATTTCTCCCCAGCTCTATACTCCATGACACCAGGGACTTATTTAAACACAAACAACAAGACAGAGCAAATAATTGCACGACAAATAACACATCTATACCAATATGTATTGACCAACACACAACCACAAATATGATTCCTGAGTTGGAATATTGGCAAAGCATTTGTAGTGTTGTGGTATTCAAAACAGAAGAGCCTGGAAGATTGTTTGATCAAAGTCAAAATAAAAAGAGACAGGTATGGACATCGCTTTGATGCTGTGTGGTGTGTGCGTATGCATTGTGCATGCCGGCGTGCACGCATGCGGGCAAGATGGAGATTGAGAGAAAACTCTGCTTGTGTGTAAGCTAACAAACTCCATTTTGTACTGCTGTTTGCTACGACTGCAGTGGTTACCATGGAGCTGGGTCTGTCTCTCAGAACACATTCAGTTGAGAGTCAGTCCACTACCAGCAGGCACTCTGCCTCCACCTAGCCCAAACTCTGTCCACTTCTTTACATCTCTCACTTCTCTCTTTGCTTCAGTCCATCTCTATCTGCCTCGCTCTCTTTCTGCTTCTTCCTTTCTCTGCCTCAACACGTCTCCTCTTTCTGACATTCTATTTACCAAATTAGAATACCTCTCTCTCTCACCTCTTCTTTTGCTCTCTCTCTTTCCTCCCTCGGTTTCTCTCAATCACTTACATCCACCTGCTCTCTAGCTCCTATTCTTATGCTCAACCTCTCAGTCCTCTTCCTTCTCTCTCTCCCTCTCTCTCCCTCTATCTCTCCCTCTCTCTCTCTCAATCATCTCTGGCGTCACGCCCATCCCATCAAGTCTTTTTCCCACTCTCATTACAATAATTTCTTCATTTATTGCTCACCCTTCAACAGAAAACACACTCACATTGGCCCCAATAACACCTCCTCTTTGTATAGGAGCAGCAAGAATGGTATAGAACAGCAGGGCCACGGCATCGAACACCTTTACATGTTAATGTACGCCCATCAACAACATCTGCCCCTCATGAACGCCCCGGATAAACAACCTAGAAAGGCCGTAAATCACCCTGGCAAAGTTTATATAAGACGTCAAACAACCTCCGCTGCGCATGGGGGAAACGGCGGAAAACATGGCAAAACGGTCGCCTGACGCGCGGTGCCTTTATTTTGCGGCTGCTTGAGCGGACAGAGTTAGAAAGTGTGATGGGGGAAAACGGACAATGTCCCTTACCTAGCACTCCGACGCGGTAATTGAGAGTGATCACGATGACGTTTCCGTAGCTGGCCAGGACGCTCCCGTCGATCATATTGCCGGTCCCCTCCATGTAGGAGCCTCCAGGGATATAGACCATCACCGGTTTGGCTCCAGTATCTCGTATGTCTGGAAGAGTTGTTTACCATTAACACATTCACATAGCCATCCTCCCTCTTGTCCTGAGCAGCAAAGGGGTTCAACTCAAACACAAGATTTTAACACGACAAACACGGACACTTCCCAGGTACCAGCGTGGATGCGACACGTCCGAGGGGGTGGTCCGAAAACGGCACTCTATTCCCCACCAAGTGAACAGCTTGCCAGGATCTCCAGACAGAGTTATTGAACTTTGCAGGTAATAGGATACCATTTCGGGGATACACCGTAACTAGAAAACATGTTTGGTAATTCTGGCCTTGTTTACACATCGTCATGGTGTAGGAACCTCTCCCCACTCAGAGTGTGACTGGCCTGATGACGCGGTTGGATGTTCTACTGCTACCACGGCATGATCTCATGTGAACCTAAGTACAAAGTTGTAATCCGATTTGGGCTGTGTTTTGGCCTCCCAGGACGCTAGCTCGCTTCCAAATATATGTCAGCTAAAGAGGTACCTGACACATCATGTTACCGCATGCTTCACTAATCACTGTTGACAATGATAGCCAAACCAGTGAGCTTGCAGAGGCCCGTTTTTGAGCGGAACATTCCGGCATGCAGTATTCTATTTGTTCATTTCACTAGAGCCTAAACCATTGCAGAGCTTTCTCTTCCAGATTGGATGTGGTATATGGTCTCTTGTTAAACCACTAAGCTACTGTTATAGATAGAGCGGAATGTGTCTACTTGGCTATGGAACAGACCTGAAGCTACGTGTTATATTTTTATGGGGTATGACATGTCCCTTCCTTGTTCCAGCGATGTTGTTGAGAATGAGCCTTAGACTCACAGCTGAGTTGGCCCTACAGCAACTGAGAGATAAAACACCTTTACAATCACGGCGGAAGGTAAAGGCCCTCGTGTGTGTGTGTGTGTGTGTGTGTGCGCGCGCATGTGTGAGTGAGAGGATGGAACAGGCTGTGAATTAATGCCTGGTATTGAGTACTGAGATACAAGAAAGTCTCTCACTCTCTCATTCCCATTTTTTCTCTCTCCTTCCTCTCTCACAGTATCTCTCCCTGGGTTTCCTTCAGCCTTGAGCACCGAGAGAAAGAGTCAAAGAGAGAAAGAAAATAAGAAAGTAAAAGAGAGCAAATAAAAGAGAAAGAAAGCCAGTGGGCTGGGATTCAGAGGGGCTATATTGTATGCAGGTTGTCATGACGACGGTGAATCAAAATTTAGAATCCTAAAGGCCTAATCAGGGACAACATCCTGCTGCACGATGCCCAAATCCTCACACATACACACACGCACACACACACTCTCCCCCACACACTCCCCATCATATTTGCATGTGTATCGCCACAGCAGTGTACTTAGATTCATCCTGTCTACAGACACTGTTTCCAATGATGCTCTATTGGAGAGTTCAGCTTTGCTTTGATTCAGCTGAATATATTCATGACCCTTCAACGCTAAAAGAAGACGAGTAAAGGATTAACACGTATGTATCGTTTGTGTTTATTCATGACTTTCGTTTATACAGCTGGTATCTGGGAGGCCTTGGCTAAAACATGATTTATAAAACCACACATAGACACTTATCTCATACACAAAAAAGAGGAGGAGGAGGAGGAGTGGGGTGAAAAGAGAATGAGAGAAAGAAAGAGAGAGAGCCAGAGAAAGAGGAAGGAACATTTCCGGGCCACTCAAAGCCAAGAGAGACACTTAAAAAAATGAGCACAGAAAGAAAGTTAAAGGAAGAAAGGAAGGAAATGAAGGAAGGAAGGAAGGCAGGAGGAAGGGAGGAGGGAAGAAATCAGAAAATAGATTAGTCATGTCAACGTTATCAGTCGTCTCTTTTGTTGATTCACATCATGTTCCCATGTCAATGAGGTAGACATATCGCCATGGAAACGTCAATGTTCCACCACGCGTCAGCTGATCAATGGTTCAACTGGATGGATTATTAAAGGGATTACTGATCACAGATCAGGTAGGATTTACACAAGATCCAGAATAATAGTGTGTTGTGACCAATAAGGTACACTACGTTTATCATATGTACTTCTTTGTTATACAGAAACTCATACCTCTATGTTTTCTGAGACTACTGACCACACTACCAGTAAAACAGCTTGAAAAGAAACATAAGTCATCCAGAATGTTCTGTAGGCTATACACTGTATGCTGAGGGGAAGAGAGACACATCAATTAAATAAACAGCTAACAAACACATCATATGGCATTCATATTATAAATAGCAAATGCACTTTCTGATCTCAAAAGTGCACATTTTGTAAATGAATGATATGGGCAACATGGGTCTATAAAGAATGAATGGTTTTCATGGAAACACAAGCACACACAATCATTCCACAGTAGAGGACATCATTTCAGAGGGCAAGGAGAGAGAAAAAAAAAATTGCTAAGAGCATAAGATCCTCCAGGGAGAGAGGGCAGAAGACAGAAGACAATCCTAAATCGTTTCCAGTTGACTCAGGCTAAACAGAGGGGTGGGGTGGAGGGCTGGGGGGAATACTACCTCGCGTAGGTCACTGTAACAGAAAGGCCAGTAGATGGTTCTGCCTTCTCACAAAGAAGGGTCTGTCCCCCCCAGAGACCCACTGTCCATCTAGCGATTGGAGTGTGGTGGAGGGGCATGGAAGGGCCTTGGGCTACCTGTCAGAGACACTTAGTAGGATGGGACTCTGTCTCCTCTGTCAATTGAAGGGCTTTATTGGCATGGCAACATTTACATTGCACTCTCTTGCCGTCTCACATTGTCTCCCTCTGCCTTCTATCACACACATCCTCTGCCAAATGCACACACACACAGACTCAGCGTCAGTCATTCAGGGCCCACTCTATGTAGTGGTAGACGTATCCCAGTTACCCAGAACCATCACTGTCACCCAGCCCTGTGACCAAACCCTAAACCAGCCATGTGACCAAACCCTCACCAAACACTGTCATCCAGCCCTATGACCAAACACTCACTCAGCCCTGTCACCCAACACTGTGACCAAACCCTCACCCAGCCCTGACACCCAACCCTCACCCAGCCCTGTCACCCAGCCCTGTGACCAAACCCTAACCCAACCCTGACACCCAACCGTCACCCAGCACTGACACCCAGCCCTGTGACCAAACCCTAACCCAGCCCTGACACCCAACCGTCACCCAGCACTGACACCCAGCCCTGTGACCAAACCCTAACCCAGCCCTGTGACCAAACCCTAACCCAGCCCTGACCCCCAACTGTCACCCAGCACTGTCACTCCAGCTTGAGGACGGACAATGGGAGTAGTGAACTTAAGTCCTTAAGACACACACTGCAGCACCAATTACTATGACATGGTAACTGTCAGTTTTGATTAGCCGTGCAGGGTGTGTGCTCTGCTACATGTGTGTGTCAGGGAGGATGCGTGTTTTAGTGGAGTGATCTGGTATTAAAGTTTCTTGATGTACTGTGACATATTACCGTACGTATATCTCATTGACATTGTGTCAGTCTGCCATTCACTTCAATACACCAGCTGGGACTGGTACACTGACTTCTGCTGTCTTTAACTTTCAAGCAAGGGCTGTACGAATCCATTATTTCCAAGTCAGGATCAGTTATTTCCAACAAAATATAGTGTTTACGCTCAGTCAATGTACCCCAACAACCTTGCGTTATAGAGATATACAAATTGTATCGCTTTTGAGTAGTAAGTGATCTGAACAGCCTTGCTTGAGTGTTGAAGACAGCAGAGGTCCATGCATTACGAAGAGAGACCGGGAATAGAGGTGCAGGAGGAGAGGAGGTTAGAGGCTGGATGGAGGAGAGGAAGGGAGGTCAGGGGCTAGATGTAGGATAGGAGGGGTGAGATAGGCGAGAGGAACAGAGAGATGGGGGAGGCGAGGTGAGAAAGGGGTGCGGAGACGAGAAGCTAAAAGAACGGAAATGACTACGCAAAGCTTTTGTTTCGGAATACAGAATAGTTGTTCTCCCTATGAGTGTGTGTATGTGTGTGTGTGTGTGTGTGTGTGTGTGTGTGTGTGCGTGTGAGTTCATGAAGGTCTCTGCATGCTTATTTCCCCAGTTCTTGACATCCCACCTGAAAACCTGATGATCTGAATGGTCTTTGAGGGTAGGTGAGAAGGTGCTCTCCTCTACCCCAGAAAGCCCAGTCCGTGTGTTTGTGCATTAAAGATGATGTAGAGGCTTGCCACACAGACAGCCTTTGAAGTCCTCTGTGAAGCCGGGCCCCTGGAGGGGAGATGGCAGGGAGGGAGCAGAGAGAGATACATAGAAGGAACATTTTGAAATAAAAGGTGTGGAGAAAGAGATACAGAGAGAGTGATGGAACACGGCGAAATGTAAAAAGAGAAAGAGGTGCAGGGTGAGAGAAAGTAGAGGGAGAAAGAACGAAACTGAGAGATAGAATAAAAACGAGAGATGAAAGAAAGCAAGACGGCGATTAAAGAGATTAAAATGGAGAGCAGCGTATGAGTCTAAAACCCAGAAACTTAAACAGCCCAGTGCATAGCAGCTCAGCTGGATCACTGAAGGTTATAGTCTACCGGCTAGGTTCTGTCATCCACTAAGACCCTGAGAAAGTGGTTGGCCCGCTCAGCTAAAAACTAGCCCTTAAGGGGGTTCAAAACCCAGGCGGGTAAGTCTCATTCATATTGGGTGGATTCTGAAATACAGGGTATACTGTTCACACTGACGCCTATGCTCAGGTGACTCTGGGAAGAATGCCCATCCTTCCGTTTAAATGGCGGCGTCTCCATGTTTTAACGCCGCCAATTAGTATATGCCATTGAAGGCTGTAAATGAAAGAAGAATACACACTGCGGCTCGCCCGCGTCCTTTGAAGCAGAGGCTCAGATGATGCCCTTGCGGATCATCCTTTACAGCGGTGATCCTTATCCTGGGAAGAGGCTAAACAGTACCGTTCCAAATATCGTCGGATAAGTGGGGCTTCAAGACGCATTATTCATCTTCCTTAACACATCAGAGAGAATGGGATAGTGTTGGGGCAGGGAGGGGAGGCTGTGGGTTGCGGGATTTGTGTGCGCGTGTGTGTGGTGTGTGTGCGTGCTCCGTGGGCTCTCAGGCAGCTAGTGGCGTTGAAGAGGGGATGCAATCAGTGCAGGATGGTGTGTGTGTCTGTGTGTGTGTGTGTGTCAGGCTGCGTGGGAGAGTGGATGCAGTTGGGTTGGATGGTGGAATTAATGTTAATCCCCACACAGGTGGAGCTCAGATCTCTGGCACAGTAGACAGGCTGGGGAGATTGAGAGGGTCTGTGTGTGTGTGTGTGTGTGTTTGTGTGTGTGTGTGTGTGTCATGGGGGTGACAGTCTCTGTGTGTGTGTGTGTGTGTGTGTGTGAAGGAGGGCGGTCTGTGGTCTGTGTGTGTTTCCCTATTCCCTGATTAGTGCTCCAGCTTCAGGCAATCCAAGCCAAATCAGTGACACATACATCCATTCCTCAGCCTCAGCAGTCTGAAGAGGAGAACTGCTGGACAAGACGAGCCAGGGAGAGGGAGGGAGAGAGCCAGAGACAGGGGTAGAGAGAGAGACAGAAAAATAGAGAGACATACAGAGAGATAGAGAGAGAGACCAAGAAAGAGAGAGAGACAGAATGAGGAAGCGACATGCAAAATCTATCTACCCCAATAGCACCACAATACATCACCTCAACCTGCCATGGCCGAGCTCAGAGATTTAACATCAGCACCAGAGCTCCCTGTCCTGCATTTACATAGCCACCATTATCTCACATCACCTGGTAAGGTGATTGAGAGCACAGTGCTTTACAGTACAATTAAAGGATTGTAAAATATCCCGAATTGTTAGCTAGGGGGTTAAATCACTGTTCTGTACTGTATCTTGGCCTTGGATCCATTTTCAGCTAGGGACTGAGAATACCTTTAGTGTAGATAGCAGGGTTATCCAGAGTTCCCCAGCCAGCTACAGTCCTGGAGAGTGACTGGCTTATAGACTTTTGCTCCAACTAAGTAGTAACACAGCTATCAAACAATCTACTGATCAACATCTCCAGCCTTGAACACAACGGCTAGCTTTATCAGATGTGTGGTGAAACAGCTGGTAGCTCTCTAGGTGCACTCTGAGCTATACCTAGCCTTACTGAGAGAGCCCGGCTGTGTTTGACTGACGGGAATATGGTTTCGCCGGGAGGGAAATGAACCGGGATAGGCTGACTGCAGACAGATTGATAGACTGGGAAGACAGCAACTAGATAGACAGATATACTGCCAGTAGAGACAGACTGAAAATGGAGTGTTAGGCAGAAAGAGATGGTGGAGAGACTAAGAAAGCCGGACAGACAGACACAGAAACAATGGCAGCTCATCAGACCAACAGAGAACTGGCACTACACTAGTGAAAAGCCAAATGTGCAGTACTAGCTCCATTATTGGTAGTGAGAGCTTAGCTAACACTCAGATAACACTTAGTTAATACTTAGTTAACGCTTAGCTAACACTCAGATAATTCTTACCTAATACTTAGCTAACACTCAGAGAACACTTAGCTAACCCTGTGTTTACCTCGGTGGGCTAACCCTATCCGCTGTTGCTATGCAAGGCCAGCTAACACCTAGCCTCTTCTTCTCTGTGTAGCTTTCGGCTGGTAGCTATACTGTATGTCTTCATATTCCCAAGGAGACGGGTTCCTGCTCTGTTTTACTGCAGTGCTGATGAGTAGTATTCATGGTGGACAAAGAGCCCTCCTGTGAATCGTGGTTAGCTAGATGGCCAGCGCCGTCACACACATGAATTAGCCACGCTGCCTCACTGCTGCAGACATCTGGCCACTGCTCGCTGTATGGTTCTTTATCGTTGTTGCCTAAACAGTGATGAATGGTAAACAGCATTTGTTTTGCACATTTTGAGCAAGGGAAGTCTAACACAGCAGCTCAGCTTAAAGAGATAGAGAGAGAGAAACCAAGGAAGAGAGATGGAAGGGAGAGAGGGATGGGGAGGGAGAGTGGAGAGATAGAGAGGGAGAGAAAGAAAGTTAGCATGCAAGGAGAAGGGATCTGCATTTGTCAGCGATTCTGAATGGGGTTTACATGCACTCACAAACTCACACACACACACACGCGTGCACACACACACACACACACACACACACACACACACAAACAAACACACACTCTTGGGTTGATCAGAGAGCAGGAAGGACTGCCATAACCCTGCTCCGAAACACAGGTGTTTCTCCAGTCAAGCCCTGAGTGGAAGCCCCGGAAGCCAAATAGCCCTTAGTCTATTTACGGCCACGGCTGGGTTAAGGGCTTTCCAAAAGAATGTGGACGGATACCGAGGGGGTCTGGAGAGTCTCCCAGGGATCCATAGGCCCTAACAATCTAACACATTTGGCTTTACTCAGGGCCATAGAGTTTCTGCTCGGTCCAAAACCCCCAGCGGCGTGTGCCTGGAGCTTTCTGGCTTGTCATCCCGCATTTGGTACAAAGGATTACATGGCTATGATGGAGTTAAGGTAAGTCGCTACATAAATTGAGGTATTTACTCCTGTCAAATACAGGCTCTGTATGCCTTTGTCATGCATTGACAACAACAACTCACGGAGTGGACATAGCTAGCTGTGCATGTACACACGCACAGGAAAAAGTGCATGCTCACAGGCGCTGTCTGTCACACACACACACACACACACACAGACTGGGCTTTACCCAGATAGCTAACAGTCTGTCTGCATCACCTGTTCAAGCTCTCACCGTGGGAACACAAAGCACCAACAACAACATCGAGATTTTTGGTTTGGGGACTCGAAACGTTGTCGTTGAATCATCTCTCACTCCTAATCTCAGTTAAGATCTACCCTGAGCCGAGAATATCCACAGATAAGTATGTAAAGTGAACAATGAGATTGCTGAACAGAAACTTCACATTATCTCTCTTTCTCTCTCTCTTTTCTCTTTCCATCTGTCTGCAGAACTGGTTAACAGTTTACTACCACTGTGTGTGTGTTTTATTGTGTGTGTGTGTGTGTGTTTGAGTGTTCCTGTAGTTCTGGTAAGCTTGTGTGTCTCACATCGCTGCACCACTTTCACTAGCGTGTTATTATCACAGCTAATACTAGTATTTCAGACACCTGAGTACTCTACAGAACTACTGCTGTTTTAAATCTCTCTCTCTCTCTCTCTCTCTCTCTCTCTCTCTCTCTCTCACCATACTGTTTCAAATGGATGCTTCTTGTTTTAAACAGCTGCTGTCTTAACAAGATTTTCAGGAGAGTGCAATTCTCTGTGGCTACTGAAAGACAACATGAAGGAACACATTCTTGCAGAAGAATAGTCCAGTGTATGATTGCGCACACACACACACACACACTCACACACAACAGAAGTTATCCAAATGTGATGCAGAACTGAAGTGTATGATGATGATGATGAATTGGTTGACGGTTGGTTGCATTCCCAGCTAGAGAAATACACCATCGCAAATCATAAATCATCAAACAAGATCAGGACACATTGGAGCTAACTGAGAAAAAAAACATGCACCGTCTTTTGGTCACCGAGGAAAATACCTTCGTCTTCGTCACCATCGTTATCCGACACATCCTCGCCCTGTTTTTTGGCGTGTGTCCCTAGTTGCGAAGCAGGGAGAGAAGCAGAAGAAATTCAAAATAGCATGTTTGTCAAGAGATAAGAGGGACTACAGTACAGTACTGAGGCATTAAATTATTTACAGACACAAGCAGATAACGAGGTTTGTTCCAATACAAAGATCATGAAAGAAGACATTTCTTCTGGCCTAACTAAACATCTGGTGTTTTAAAGCAAAATAACATTTGCTATCATATCATACAACATTACCATCAGAAAACAATATTATTGAGGACATGAATCAGAGTCATGGGGTTTGTTAGTTCAGTTGAATCAGAATCGGGTCTTGGATCTTTGGAAACAGAGTCAGAGTCATACTCCCCTGGGATTGTTGACACTGCTGAACCAGAATCAGAGTCTTGGATCTTTTGAATCACAATCAGCGTCATACATCCCTGGTATTGTTAGATCTACTGAATCGGAATCAGCCTTGGATTCTTTGAATCAGAGCCAAATATCCCTGGTATTATTAAATCTATTGAGTCATACACCATGGGTATTGTTGGAACCAGAATGTAGGATCCATGTGTACTTTGATGAAACCACACAACGCTTGCTTTTTGATGTGGGAGCTACAAGTGTACTGTAGAGTTGGCTGTTTGTCTTGTTGACTGATGGTGTATCAGACAGCTATGAAACGGGTGGCAGGTGTCGTCAGGGAAACACTGTCACTTCCTATCCCGTTGTCTTTGTGCATGACTGACTTTGGGTGTATGTGTGTGTGTGTGTGTGTGTGTTTGTGTCTGGCTGTGTCATGTGTTCAAACCTAAAGAAATCTGAACATGCCTTTACCAACCACCTTCCTGAAAACCATTCCCAAAATGACCTTGACAATTCTATACTAAGCTGCATTGAGCACGCCAAAATGTGTTAGTGTAAAAAAAGTCATATAATGAATTATATAAGTCACATGTTTAGTCCCAAGTGCCCCACTATTCCCTATTGCCCAAGCAGTAGTGTGTAGGCTAGTATCCTATGTAGGGAATAGTGTGCCTTCTGGGCCGTTCAGCCTTCTCTGTCTGCAGTGATGATAAGCAACATGAGGTACACACTGGCTTTGAAACGACACAAAAACTATTATTCATGTTTCCCTGACAGCCAACCAGTCACCTACAGACTCATTTATCAAATCATTTGAAGAGAGCCGCATTTGATGGGCTTTACTTGTTACATAAAGGATAAAAAAAAGACAGTTCCTCTGCGAAGAAAAACTAAAGGCATCAAAAGGAACTTCAAACAAGCTAATCGTTGTGGATATTGCTCTTATAAGACTTGCGTTTGAACTTTTTAAAGATGAATTCAGGAGCTAACTTCAGGAGAGCGCGCAGATTTCTAAGTCTCTTGGAGCTTGCGGTTTCGCACGCGAAGCACGCGCCTCTCGCCAGCTGGCCTGCATCTCCGCTTTAGCCTTCTAGACATTAGCACAGACAGACACTCTCACTCCCCGTAGACCTCGCCAGCTGAATCTCTGCATCTACAATTCATTCAATGTATGGCAGAGGTGTCCGACTCTTTTGAATGTTAACTGCATTCCCCCTCCATCAGCGGAAAGGTTCACTGACAATAGATGAGGGCTCGCAGTTAAATATGGGAAAGGTCAGGCTGTGGAAGGGGACTCGGTGAGATGTTGCAGTCTCTGACAATTTAGAGCGCTTACATTCACTCTCCAATCCTCAAGTGGCCGTTTTTCTAGCCCGTCAGGTTCTCTTTCAGACAGCCTGTTCATGTCTCCCTGCTGCTCTCCCTGCAGTCTAGTTTTCCCTCTCTATTTTGAAATTATCTCTGCCAGAATGTGTGCCTCTATGTATGTGTATGTGTATGTGTGTGTGTGTGTGTGTGTGTGTGTGTGTGTGTGTGTGTGTGTGCGTGCTTGCTCGTGTGTGCCTACTTATGTATGTCCCCCTGTGTGTGACTTAGTGTACGTGTGTGTGAGTCTCTCTGTGTGTGTGTGCATGTGTGTGCTTAATTATGTGTGTGTGTGTGTGTGTGCGCGCTTGTGTGTGTGTGTTTGTGTAGTTAAGAATCACCTTGGGAAGGACACATTGTAGAGAATGATGGAGAATGGAGCTAAAAGGTTAAGGAGCCAGTAATCCACAACGTAAAGGACAGCCAAAACTCACACTGTGCCTCAGCTGCCCCCAAAATAACACCAAATAAAAAGACTCCATCTTGTCTCTCTCTCTGCCTGAGGATGACAGGATTGAACAGGAAGATCTACGGGTGCATCACAAAAAACTACTCCCTTCAAAACAGGGCTCTGGTTTAAGTAGTTCACAGAGGAATAAAAAGCAAGTTGAGACGCGGATCACAAGGTCGCCATCTTGTCTTCCTCACTAAGCGACAGACAAGGTAGGACAATGACTCTGGGGTGAGGAAAGCAGCTCATCTAACGGCCAGGATGAAGTCTGTGGTACACTCTTTTGTGACCCAGCCAATGAGTTGAAGATCTGAAACGTTGTGTATTCTCAATCGTGGCAGACAAAAAACTGTTTGATGTCAGATTTACCACTTAGTGTAGAGGATCAAGAAGGCCTCAAGCCTCCTAGTTACAACACTCTGGCCATCCGCACGTGTGTGTGTTGCTGTGTGTGTGTGTGTGTTGCTGTGTGTGTGTATTGCTGTGTGTGTGTGTGCGTGTGTTGCTGTGTGTGTGTATTGCTGTGTTTGCGTGTTGCTGTGTGTGTGTGTGTGTGTGTGTGTGTGTGTGTGTGTGTGTGTGTGTGTGTGTGTGTGTGTGTGGGTGTGTGTGTGTGTATGTGTGTGTGTTGGTGTGTGTGCCAGAGGAGAGCAGTGGCAGGCTCAGCAGCAGGGGTTCTGTGAATGGTTGCTTCCTGGCTAAGCCGTGTCTTGCATTTCAAGTCAGACTGAATGAGGCTGCCACTGGCCAAGGCTGCTGAGGCCATGGCGCTCCGGGGTTGCATGCTGACCGTGACACATCGCAGGCGTCTCAAACGACACCCTATTCCCTACACGGCGCCCTACTTTTGACCAGGGTCCTGGTCCAAGGTCAAAAGCAGTACACTACGCAGGGAATCCGCTTGTGACGCGGCCACTGGAGCTGCAGCGTCTCCCCGACCTCCTCGGAGCCGGTGAGGAGGCACATCCGCTCCCCCCCTCTGTATACTAATCACACCGAGGAGCTATCTTTTTCCTCTGCCTATTCTTCTCCCCAAAAACTCGTTCTGCCACGACTGCCGGGCACGGGGCTCTCCTCCCCTCGGGTGAAACGGATGTCCCCGTCTCCTCTCGCCTCCTCGCTCCATCATCCCCCCCCTTTTTCAGAATTTGACTCTCCCCCTCGCCGTCCCTCCCTCCCTTCCACCCAACCATTTCTCTCCGGGCAGACTGGATGGAGTGTGAGTGGGCCAGCCAAAAGGATTTTCATGCTGAGTTACTGTCGGCCAGGCCTTAGACACAGTCTAACGGGGATTGGGCCTCGGTTGCAGTTTTCATAGCTCTCTGGCAAACTCAGGTCAGCGGTCGGAAAAAAATAAACAGCCATTTTGTCATTTTTCACATGCAGTGGCCCGCTCTCTCCCTCTCCTCCTCTCTCTCTCCCTTCTCTCTGTGTCTCCTTCTCACGGCTCTGGCTGGAATAATGCGGTGACAGGTTTGGCTGATGATTTGGCCTTTCACGCCATTACTGGCACTGAGCTCCAAAATGGCAACACTAGATCAGTGCAGAGATGTGAGCTACTGCATCGGCATTATAGTCGAGCCGGACCCAAAAATCAAGGACCTGACAAAATATTTCCCCGTCCACTTAAACTGTCGGATGTTTCAAGGTTAAACTGCAGAGAGCGGAGAAACTGTCCTGTACCCACCTCTTACACGGACTCCATCAGGAGTTCACGCCAATCCACAGCAGATCAATTTAAAAGCTCACCTGGGGTGTTTTTTCCAGTGTCAATTGCATTTAACTGCAAGTTCACAAGAAGGACTTTAACAGTGACGCTAGTGCCATGGCAGTACCTGTCATAGGGCCAAACATTTTGTGATTTGAGACGGAAACAGGGGACGTAAACACCTTGTGGCCTTCCTTATTATACCTGGAAACCCAAACAATCACTACCATGACGTCATGAGACAGAGTTTTAATTGGTCCCTGTTAAAGTTCAGTTATCAAACTCACAAACCCATGTCAACCTGTCTGTCTAGCTACAGCCAATCTAACAAGAGTAGAATGTCCGTCGGTTCGGATGGAGGGTATCTCTGCACTTCATTAAACCTCTTCACAGTTCAGTTACTCCGACAGAGGGGCAGAGGGAAAATGAGTGAGAAACATACAGAAGGATATAAGCAAGTAGAGCTATTCTGGGTTGCTCTACTGTGAGGCTGTATGTCTCTACTGTGCTGTGCGTTGCCACTGAGCATAAAGACGCGCGCGCACGCACACAAACACACACATGGACAGACACGTACACACACACACATACACACACGCACCTAAACATCACATCAAACAAATACAAAAAAACAAACACACACCCTCAATAGCCCCGATGCTTATGCGCATGCACACGCACACACAAACACGCACGCACGCACACACACACGCACACACAAACACACACACAAACACGCACGCGCGCACACACACACGCACACACACAGTAGCCCCAATGCTGACGCTGCATGTTGAGCCTCATCCGCACGACCTCAGCCCATACTCGGCCATTACAGTGAAGCCAGCGGTGGAACTTTTTAAAAAAAAAGGTAATCCGTTATGTGGGCTCGCTGCTCAATGACGCCCCGCTCACCACGATCAGCACCACGCGATATTGTAATAGGAGGTGAGAGCAACGTCTTCTGTTCAGACAACCCCGCGTAGCCTTGGTCCATATAGGTTTGAATACGCTCGGCGCGGCCCATACGTCTGACTTGTTTCGCTCGTCCGAAGAATGAATTCTTCTCACAAGTATACGGAACTTCAAAGAGATCCAAGTACAAAAGGAGCCATAGGAACGTGGCCAATGTAAAAGGTAAAACACGTACATCTGCCGTGGCAATGGTGAAGCAGCTGAAGGACTGTTCACGTGGCCACACTTCATTGCCGAAAACCCCAACGCATTTATTGATGTGGTACTTCACTTCTGCTTTGATATAAATATCCATGACACCTTTTCTCTCTCGACATGTGATGTGGATAATCACCCCGCCCCCTCCCTGTAAGCAGCCTGTTGATTGATGGGTGTGGTGGTCAGGGGAGAAGATGACAGTTCTGTTGCGAGGTGCGAAACTGGACGTAGCCTGGGGCTGTCTGACCACTGACTGGTTAGAAGCAGAGACACTTTGATCTCACGTCAGGATATTGTGCTGTTCTCTACTTTCCGAGGCCTTTTATCTTTCGCCCTCTTTCGTACTCAATGGGTCTAAAGCCTCCCTCTCCATGCCTATCTCTGTCTCTGTCTGACAAATTCTACCACTTTTTTTCTCTCCCAATCTCTCTATCTACCTGTATGTATATATATCCACCTCTGTCTCAATTTCTGAAGTCTTCTCACTCTCCCTATCTACCTGTCTCTGTTCTTTCTCTCTCTCTATATCTATCTATACTTTTCTCCTTATATTCTGGGTTATAAGACAGAAAGACAAAGACAGACCATACTCCCAGGAGATGAGGTTTGCTCTATCTATTATAGGTAGGCACACTACACAGTCTCTGAATAATATACGTAGGATGGTAGCGGGACTTTCAATCGCCACAGCTTTTCTTACAAACAGCTTCAATGGCGCCTGAAGATTTGGAACAAACACACAATTATATAATGTTTCGTATGCAGTAATGGGAAGCCTGTGTCAGGGTTGACTGGTTTCATCATTCTGTAGCATTCTTAACAGTGGGTCTCAAAAGTATTCCACCCCTTATACTTTTCCACATTTTATTGTGTTACGACGTGATAATGTCAAAGTGAAAAATAGAATCTTAAAAAATCAGTACTAAATTACTATTCAATTACTTAATTACCTCCTTTCATCAATATTTGGTACCTTTGGCAGCAATTGCAGCTATGAGTCTATCTGGATAAGCCTCTACCAGCTTTGCACATTTGTGCAGAGCAATTTTTGCCAATTCGTCTTTGCAAAATTGCATAAGCGCCATCAAGTTGGTAAGGGGACCTTCGGTTTACAACAATGTTCAACTCTTTCCGCATATTCTCAATTGGATTTTGATCCATAAGGACCTTCATAGGTCCATAAGGACCTTCAACATCACAAACATATGATAAGGACCTTCATAGACTTATCCCGAAGCCACTCCAGCGTTGTATTGGCTATGTGCTTCAGATCATATTTTGTACAAGAACCTCTCTGTATTTTGCTCCATTCATCTTTTCCTCAATCCACACCAGCCTCCCAGTTATTGCTGCTGAGAAGCATCCCCATAGAATGATGCTGCCGTGGTATGGATGGTGTTCTCAGGATGATGTCCTGTGTTAGGCCTGCACCAAACATAACACATAGCTGTGAGGCCAAAATTAGACCACAGAATCTTCTTGCACTTGGTCTCAGTCTCCCATATGACTTCTGGCAAACTCTCGCCAAGATTTCACATAAGTTGCTTTATTTTTGCCACTTTCCCATTTAGGCCTCTTAGGTGAAGAACCCTAGCTATTGTTGTAGTGTCTCCAAATTCAGTTGTGGAAAACTGTAACTCCTGTAATGTTGCTAAAGGCCTCTTGGTGGCCTCTGTGATAAGTGCTCTTCCTGCCCAGATACTTTGCAGATTTGCAAATTTTATTTTTCACTACACTTTATGTTGATCAGTGGCAAAAACTCTGGATTAAATCCATTCTGATTTCATGTGATAACACAATAAAATGTAAAAAAGTCCAAGCAGGGGGTTACCTTTGAGAGCTCCTGTACATCTTCACATGCCATTGGACTACGACCTGCAGGGACAACTTGAACGAGCTTGAGCGTAGATTCTCGAAGTGTAAGGAACTCTATCGGGGAGAGCAACTTCATTCTTCCACAGGAAATTCCACCATTTAGTGTTATGTTGATGGTGGTGAAAAACGCTGTCTCAGGCGCCGCTCCGGAGTCTCCCATAATTGTCCAATTGAGTTGAAATCTGGTGACTGAGACGGCTGTGGAATATTGTGAAACATCAGCAACTTGAGCAGTCTTCTTCACTGAAGCTTCTGTCAAATGTGCCTGTGCAGTTACTCCTGCATTTCACTGCAATATCTCCTTCTAGCCATGGTAACCAAATAATAGGCAACTAGACAAGCCCATCATTTTGTATCACCCTAAGAATAATGGATCGTTAACTCTACACCTGTTTGGAAGCACCTGCTTTCAGTCTGCTTTGTATCCTTCATTTCTTCACCTGTTTCCTTTACTTTGGCTCATACCTGTAGATTGCTTCATAAGCCAATATCTGAGTGTTTTCAGTTTAATCATAGTTCTACTTTTCTCCTCAAACTCCATCATTGTTGAGAGACGGTAAAACATGTCCCTGAACTTATATGGAGGCATGCTGACCAATACGACGAAATGAGGCAGGTGCTTTGTGACCGCCTCCAATCACCACCACTCATTGTTGCTTGGCAACACTCGTACAACCATTGCATCGCAAGCCAAATGCCACACTTCTTCCACAGAATTAATAACAGCCAATCTCTCGAGGACACATGTTCAAAGAGAGATAGGAGCTTCACAATAGTATAGCTCTTATAATTAAAGGGTTGGGATATACCAACAGATCCCCAATGGGAGTATGACTCTGTTTCCTCATATAGGTCCATGCTAACTATTAGAACTTCAGTGGAGTTCAAGATGTCATACACAATTGACACATTTACTACTGATTACTAAACAATAACTAACAAAGTAGCAGGAGTAACAGAAAGACACAATCAACACGTTCTGTACTATTGCACAAATGTTCTGCATGCATCTTGAGGTCATTCTACAAAGAATTTTGTTGAAAAAGGATTAAGCTGCTTTGATGGTGAATATCCTAAACACTCAATGTTTATGGAGAAATAATTACTAAGGCAGGGATTAATTCAAAAGCCCCATGGCCATGTTTTTACACAGCGCCTTTATTTACAATATTCATCACATGCCCACATGTTTTTAATACTAAAAAGTAATGCATACCTATTTGTGTGGGGGTGGGGGGGGTCACCTCAGTTGTAGTTGTGGGTTTTTAGACAGTACCCGATATCAGTCGGTGAAGTCCTTAGACTACTGGTGAATAAAAGCTACTGCGTAAATACTGCAATGTGGGTTTGATTGAATTGAGCCTTAATCCTCCTTATTTGATTAACATAATTACAGAATTACAACAAAGTTTCCGTCATGAAAAGCTTCCAATGTGCTAAGGCACAGAAAAAAAGAATAAACGCCGTATTTCTGTCCACCCCTTCAGCATGATAATATGTCAAAAAACCAACATCACAAACATATGATAAACCATTTCCTCATTACCAAACATGAGGAAGATAATTGAAAATGTTTCCAAGTGGAGTTTGAATATTAAAGTGATATTTTTGTGTGTGTATTCTACTACTGGGACTAATTCAGAAGCAAAAGTGCCTTGGGGCCTCAGTCTGTCTGAGACTAAATTGGTTTACCAAACTGAGTGGGGTGTGTGTGTTTGTGTGTGTGTGTGTGTCTGTGTGTGTCTGCGATCATTGGGTATGGCCAATAACATTTCTGAGATTTCTGACGGCTTAAACTTACATAAGGTTTACTGTTAGTCATGCTTATTTTCAGGCTGCTAGATACTCATAATACAGACAACTTTTATGTTTTTCTGGGAATTAACTGGCTTTTGGCAAATATCTTAATCTTTTATGGCCTTTTTTGTGCGATTCAAACCAACACAAACAGCAGTTTATTGCCCTTGTTTGTATCAATTTGCTGTAATGAAAGTCATATCAAACTTTGTAATACAAAGCAGTTGTGAATTCTTAGAGCTCTAATGATACTGATTCAATCTAGTTTAACACGACGATACATCTTTCTCTCTGCAGAACATTTGCTTGCTCAGAGTTAGGACTTTCAGACAGAACTTGTCCTCATCTGCTTCTACTGAGCTAGCGCACTATAGACTGTATAGAATGCCATTTGGGTCACACTGGTCGACTGTTATTCAAATGTAATCAACAGCAGACCCTCCAATGCTTTCACTTCTTGTGTCCTTTTGACAAATTCTTCCAATAACCCAGAATTGAAGTGTCAGAAAATGCACACAGAAACATGACTAAGGTTCCTCTCATTCCAAAGTTGATTTAGTGTTACAAGACTTTAAAGGGTCAATCTGGGGTTTGAAAAAAAAACGACATCATTGATCCAAGGCAGGGATGTGACAATAACATATTGCCCCTTTGACTACCCATGTTTCTTATTATATTACTTTAAATTTGCAGTTTTGCTGCTGATTGAATCAGTGTTGTTATTTCTTTTCAGAAGAATTGATCTGTTTGCTGTTGTGATTTAGCCTGAAAGCCTTCAATTCCTAATGGATGGACCAATGCCATCCACATAGCTCTGTTTGAATGGGTTTTGATTAACAATTATGTTAAGTGTGTAAAAGAAAATACGGCGCTTTCATTTAAAAATCCACATCTATCAATGAAAAATAAGTACAAAAAGCATCACATCTTCAGGGACTTCATTTTGCAGAGGAAATAAGGCCAACACACCCTTTATCTCTGTAACACACACTCGCGGGCACACACAAACACACACACACACACATGCACACGCCCAGGTTAACAAGAATCATAGGTTTCCAATTAGCTGTTTGATTTGAGGGTTGATAGGTGATGATATCTTGCTGGATTTAGAGAGGAAGCACTCCTCCTTCTCTCTGTTTGTATCACTCGCTCCCACCGTGTTGCCTTTCTTACATACCTCCTTTTCTACACATTTTCTTGTTGGGTTTCCTGGCACATTCCTTGGATATTCTTTTGACTGTAAAATGAATAAAAAAAAACTACAAAATAACAGAAGGCTCCGGAAAAGACCTGGAAGGTGACATGCAACAATTCCAGACTGAGCCAGCCCCCATCCATTCCTCCCTCCCTCCCTCCCTCCCTCCCTCGTCAACAACAAGAACAACAGATAAGCTGTCAAGAGAGTAACTGGGGGTGTTTCTGCAGAAATATTCCAAAATGGTGGAATGAATTTGCTGCACGTTGGAACACGAGAAGCCCATATTCACATGCACTTCTATATAAGACCCCTTACCACCACACAGAAGCTTCTGGAGCTGACAGGCCTGTTCCCCAATACAATGCCTGTTCCAGCACATCGCCAACAGTAACTGTTCCAATTACCATTAAAACAAATGCACATAGTGATTTTTTAATTTTTTAATGGGACCACTAACCATTTCAAGCTTTTCTGTGGGTCTTAATTAGATAGACCTAAATGTAGCTCTTCAGTCAACAGATCATTTTAGTTTGTCTGTAGCAATCTACGTTTTGCTGCCTGGGTTTTGGTTGCGTGCATTGACAAACTCTAGAGTTTTCCAGATAAGAATAGAAAAGTAAGGGGTCTTACATGGTATAGTCTGATGCCACAGGCCTCAAGTGTACCAGAATATTTCACCAACCAACCCTACAGGAGATCATTTCTCTTAGGCGGCAGTCTTATAGCTAATCACTTCTAATCATATTATCCCCAGAACAATCATGACAGTAAGGGAAGGAAGTGCACCAAGGTATTGCACTAGGTCAAATCTGTTTCGACATCTGATTCGCTTTTTTCAGCCATTTTGTGTAATATTTTGTCTTTTTTTTGGGGGGGGGGTACTTTGGAATCAACACAAAGAGGAACCTCAAACGGTGGCATGGAAGGGGAGAGTTGATGAAAGTAGAAGACTGCCATGGAGGATCAAGTCAGAATGAGAGGCTGGGAAATGGTGGAGGGGGACACAGACACGTCATGCACAGAGCGGACAACAAGGCATGCTCCGCACTACACACTACAGTAGTGACAGACCGTCTCAGAGAGAGAGAGAGAGAGAGAGAGAGAGAGAGACAGGAGAGAGACAGAAGGACATGGCTGGGTTTTGTTCTTGTTTTACCCGTCCTCACTCACCATCCTCGGTCGGAACATAGATGTTTAGATACAGACAGTCCTCGTTCTGATCCTGTATGTACGAGGCCACCATATCCAGGTTGAAGGTGAACCACACGGGCATCATGATCTCCGGCACAGCGTTGTGAATGTTCTGGGGGCACACGGGGGCAAAGTGGGTGGCGTTCTTTATCCCGGACCAGGACGAGGGCGGCTCGGGGGGCAAGAATCTTTTTTCTCCTACGGGGGAGGCAGCGTACGGGACCCCCAGGTACTGGTCCACCGGTCCCAGGATCTCACTGGGCAGGGGAACCCTGACTCCCCGGAGTTTTCCGTACTGCGTGTTCACAGTGGGGTGGTAGGCCTGGCCTCGGACGGACGGCAGGCAGCACGATAAAGTTAATATCCAGAAGGACGCGGCGAGGCTGGTGATGGCACAGCCTAGGCGGGCACCGTGCCAGTCACCGCGGTGCTGCCGCTGCCACTGTGAGGAAAGGAGACCGGTTCTCCTCGGCGAAAACCACATGGTCCGACTGAGCGAGTCACGGCGATGGCCGCCGGCGTCCGAACATACACGCCGGGATTCCCGCGCCCCCCGATCCTTCAACTTCCCCTCTCTCAGCCCAGGAGTCCAGCACGCTCACATCCAATCAGCAGCCTCCGCCGGAGCCCAGCAGTTGGGGGGGGGACGGGGGGGGGAGCAGTCACAAAAATAAAATAGGAACGGCAGTAGTTCCTTTCGTTTTCCGGGGGTCCTTCATTCACTGTCCTCCGCTCCTCTCATCAGATCTTCCATCACGTGGCTGCCGAGGAGAGAGGGAGAGAAAACACATGAAAATTAATGACAATCTAACGGCAGTCAGCCAGGCAACCACTGGCTGTTGTTCCTTTCATTCACTCGTTTTTGATGGACTGGTGGAGTGGGGTCTTTTCCTGTCGTAAACCAGAAGACATCAACAGGACAGTGCACTCATCCACACCATCAATCTGCGCACTGCAGGGCTGGCCGAGTGGCGCGGCTAAACGTTGTTCACCGGCCTTTTCCGCGGATATAAAACCTTGCCGCTGATAGATTCGAACGGCACTGACTGCACTACTACAGCCACCTGTGTCTCTCGCTGTAACGCCCAGCACATCCCTGTAAGCACATCACAAGTTGGAACAGTTTAAGAAGACAAAGAAATCCCCACAGAGCTGTACAATAAATACACTAAGGACAGGAACGAAGAACTTCCTGTTGCATAACATACGAAAATGCATTGTTTCCTACCTAGGTTTTTCTACCTTCAACTTAGTTCGAATATCTACTCAGACACTCCTCCCTTCTGATATAAAATATCACAATTGTTGAAAGAGAGGTAGGGAGGTGGGGTAGAGAATTGGCTGGAAGTCTCCCTCACTCTCCTCAGTGACAGCAGCAACACTGTAAATGCTAATGAGCCGTCCTCCTGGTTCCTCCTGGTTCTCCCCAGCGGTGCCAGCCCCTGACACCGCCGTCCCGGCCTGATCAATTTTCAATTTCTGAGGCTACGGCCCCCCTCGCCCCCTTTCACAACACCCCCACGCCACACCCCCGACCCTCCATCCCAGATCAGCCCCACGCGGCGCCGGCATGCGCCGGGCAGGAGGAGCAACTTCAATAACAGCAGAGAGGAGAAGAGGCCAGGAGTTTAGAGAGGGATATTGCATTTCCAAAATGACTGTGTGAATGATTGATAATGTAACGGCTGGCGTTTGGGGCCCGCTAACCACTCAGGGAGAAGCAATCGGGATGTTCCTTGAGAAGCCGTTATCACTCTGAGGACACACACTCGCATGCACACACTCGCAAAACATGCTCACGACACACACGCACACACGCAAACACACACACACACCACACACAGACATGTATTGAAATAACACACAGACTTGCAAACACGCATGTACGTAAACACAGGCACGCACACACACATGCACACACGAAGACACACACCCACACACACACACACACAAACACACACAAATACACACACATACACACAAACACACACACCCACACCTACACCCACACCCACACACACACACACACACACACACACACACAGACAACACTGGATCAGTATGAAGACCGATGGATAGGTATTTCTCTTCTTACTACCTGTCATAATGGACTGTTATGGAGACATACGGTAGCACACGTCACTAATACAAAGCACATGCAGTAGCAGGTTAGACAGATCACACCAACTACACTGCCGCGTCGGACGTTTGTACCGTTCCCCAGGACTTCAGGGGAAGCCTTTCATAACACACGCTAAATGCAAATGTACGTCTGAGAGGTCTTGTCGACCAGACAATGCACATACGCACAGCAGGTAGCAGACACAAAACACACATAATGGTCTGTAGACATGGCCGCCTGGAAACACACCTGCATCTGCTATTGACGAGCTGTATTTCGAATGATGAATGAAAAATATGACAACTAGTTGCTAGAAACAGAAAATATTTTCTTAACTATTTTAAATAACAATTCTCATACTATTACATAAACCACAATTACTCCTGGGACCCACATGTTAATCAAAGGTAATAATTTCTCAAGAATAAAACGGACAAGGCAACTGCATGAAATGAGAGACAAAAAGCAAGCTACTTTCTATAAGTGTTCCCTTTTCTAGGATAAAACACGACTGATGTTTAATTATATGACGATGTAACTTAATTGGCCAATCACAAAACAAAATGGTCAATGAAAGTCCACAAATTCTTTAAATCGCACCGTCTTTATTAGAAATCTGATATACTGATTGGTTAATTCTATAATGTTCACTACAGGTGGGTGCTTATTTGGTGCAAAACATTTCCCCATTGTGTTTACTTTTACAATAAGTTATTTAAAACACGTCATCAACTATGAATAATAATGTCTGAGGTCTTTAGGAACAAGCTATGGGTAAAATTGATGGGAGTTTTAAAGGGCCCGTTTTAAATTGTCTTGTGGTTGTACCTTAAAAAAAGCTGGTTGGATAGAGAGTCATTTCATGCTAATGTATGAAATTATATATATATATATATATATATATATATATATATATATATGTATGTGTATATATGCAAATTAGTCATTATATTTGAAGTTTCAGAAAAACTTTGGTGCGTAGAAGACCCCCAGATCACATTTTTCATATATTTTCTGTGGTTCCTTGTGTAAGTACCCATACTTAATGTTTAAGCAAGAGACTAATGTTTTTATTCATGTGTACATTACCATTTTATTTGAATGTTTAATATAATTTGTCACCAACTGAAAAGATGGATTTTATGAGAGAGCACTCACACCACGTCACAGCCAATACAGTAGCTAAATTACTTAGTGTACTGCAGCAACTTACTAGATGTCAAACAAAGAGGGGTAACTAACTGGGCACATTGATAATAAAAAACAACAATTTGATAGTGAATTTTCATTTTGAAAGATCGCAGAGGCTACATCAGTGGACAGTCATGTGCCACCAAAGTCGTTTAAAGTATGGAACACTTTACATTGAAGGGAACAATTTACAGTAGGGAACACTTTACATGTGCAAAGCTAACTTGCATCACATGGAAGCATGACCGAATGATGATGAATGATGAACCTGGAAACACAATGGAACCATTATGACAGAGGAAGAGGGGTCAGCACGATAAGCTCAATCAGCTCGATTTTGTTAAGCTTCATGGCATGACTTGTAATACATGGTTGAGTTGCGGATTAATGAACTTAGCACCACCAATCTGGGGGGCTATTTGTGGGCATGGAGTTTGTTTACAGCCCAACAGAGCCTGTTGGCTAAGCATTCACTATGATCATGCCTTTAGTGTCAAAGTTCACAAATCTCATATTTCTATAAAACCATTTAACATGTATCGATAACCATTAACTCGTAAAAGTGCAAATGTCAACAATCAGTTGCTTTAAGTAAAAGTTTAGGATGTTTTCACGATTGTATCTATTTCTGTGCATTTTCTAAGAATTACTATTTAATTGGTTGCAATAGTTTAGGTATTTAGAATGTTAGCTTATAACTGAATGTAATTGAATCATTTTAATAATTGTAGGAACACTTTAAAAGTCAAAGATATATCTACTAATTGGCATATTTGGAACACCCATGAGCTTCCAAAAGGTACACTTGGTACCCATTAAGCTCAATCCAGACTTTTCAAATGTTAAATAAAATATCTTTATCTGACATAAATAAATTGTTTAAGAAAATTCATAAAACTTAAAATGAGGGATTCATCTTAAATTAATTTCCACTTTGTTTTACGTAGAAACATAGATGTTGGTGGGTTAATTAGGTATGTTAACCCTACACCTTAAGTCTTACCAAAATGTCTGGATTATTGATGTCATTTTTCTCGATATGCAATGGTTTATGTGCTACAATAAAGTTAATGTTCAATTCATTTTTTTTAATTTACTTAATTTAACAACTGCTACATTTATCGGAATACTAATAAAGCACCAACATTGCTACACACACGTCCTTGAGAAATCCCACACCTTCCGAGAGCTCATCTATCAGTGTTTAACCAAAAGGTTCTAAAGGTTTATACACAGGTCTGCCTGAAAATCGCTGTAATCAGAGTTGGGCATGGTCAGGTCAATCTGAAAATCACTGTAATAGGAGTTAGGCATGGTCAGTTCCATCTGAAAATCACTGTAATAGGAGCTAGGCATGGTCAGGTCAATCTGAAATCGGGACAGGAAAGACATGTCTTAACAGAGAATTTATAAGTAACACTTCCTTAGAAGACATGATGCAAGCGACTTCATCAGGCTTTCAGCATCATCAGTCATGCAGCGGTCCTCTCTCCTCTATTCTGCCCTCCACTGATCACCCCCTCCCCTTTCCTCTGTCTCCTCACTCACTAAAGCACCGCTAGGGGAAGAATGGAGAGACAGACAGAGAAAGAGAGAGAAGAGAGAGAAAGAGAGAGTGAGAGAGAAGGCGAGAGAGAGAGAGAGAGAAGAGATTGCATACCATTCCTCTCATCATCCTAGAAATATCGATCTCTTCATTCCTGTGGCCTTGCAGTCTGTAATAAATACAGCAGGATAAGATGGAGGGATATGGAGAAAGATGGAGGGAGAGAGATCAAGAGGGAGATGGATGAGATGGAGGGATATGGAGAAAGATGGAGGGAGAGAGATCAAGAGGGAGATGGATGAGATGGAGGGATATGGAGAAAGATGGAGGGAGAGAGATCAAGAGGGAGATGGATGAGATGGAGGGATATGGAGAAAGATGGAGGGAGAGAGATCAAGAGGGAGATGGATGAGATGGAGGGTGAGAGAAAGACGGATGTAGGTGGAGGGAGAGAGATACATACACAGGGAAAGATGGAGAGACGAAGGGGGACAGGTGGAGGAAGGGAGATGGAGGGAGAAACAGATTGACGGAAATATATGGAGGTTTAGCGATCGAGGGAGAGAGCGCAGGAGAGAGACGGAGCAGCCATCTACAGAGTACCAACTGTTAAACCCCCCAAGAGCACACCCCGCCCACAAACCCCACCCTAAAATCCACCCTCCACCCGTGCCTTGATTAATGGGACTTGTTCAAATCCGCTGTGCCCCTCCTTCCTCACACCCAATAATCATCACTCAGAAAACACCAACATCTAACGAGCCAAGTCAGCCTGCACGTTTCCCGCTCCGCTAATGCCCATCTCCGGTATTCATGAGGACCCGCCTGAAACGGCACCCCGCATTGTCTCCAGTCAAGTCAGGTGGCGTCGGGCACGTATCAGTGCAGGTGGAATCAACCGTCGTGAGACAACGGACGCCCTATACGCCGTGCGACGCAGGCCCACGAAGTAGCGCGCCGCTAATAGGTTGTCGTTTCATTTTTTTCTCTCCCCAGCTCATGTCTGGACACGCTTTATCGTACCGGAGGACCCTTTTGTTGGGTCCTGCTCTGCTAGTACAATGCAATAAAAGACCAGAGTACAGAGTCAAATGTGCTCTTCTCCTCCCACGCCCCCCCCCCCCCATCCGTCTCTTGAAAAGACAGAAAGAGAGGAGTGGAACTGGGTCTTTCAAGCTACTCTAAATGCTGACCTTCGAGAGATAGAGGGTGGAGATGGAGCCGGATAGAGAAGAAGGCTGCTGGTTAAATCCACTGTTATTACCTCCTACTCTTCAAGAGAAGATTCTAAGCGGTACATTACGGCCCTGTGTAAAGTTCTCATGTACCATCTAATGTACTCCAATGGAAGTTCAGTCTGCCCTGAGTATGTGTAAGCATGGGTTATGGCTGAACAGACCACAGTTACACGTGATTCAATAATGGGAACAGACAACGTTGAAACAAAACCCACAGAGAAATCAGAGACGGCCAGAGAGAGAGAAAGAGTCTTTTGTCAGTACCTTTTATTACTTTATTTCTAAAAGTACCTTGAAATGCAAACGTGTTGATTGCGTGTGCCTTCACATCCCAGATTAACAGCTGTGAATCACCTGGATTAACAACCATGCAACTCTTAGGGCAACATAACATCTATTGTCTTCATGAAAATGTCTTAAGCTCTTCTGTTTAAAAATTAAACAACAAAAAAAAATGTAACACTTTTGTTTAAAAATTACTCATGTACAGCGATGCTCGAACATTGTCTCCAGTTTTTAAACACAGTTAAATCAGAACTGAAAAACGGGCCACTCAGAAACATAGACCATCTCCTGGAAAATCATGCAGGTGTATACTTTGCCTCAAAATATGCATCGTTATCTCCCTAAACATTTTGATTCCATCTGAGGTTTAGCTTTTCAGAAGCCTCAGGCATTTTTGCCTTTAACCATTTTCCTTGCCTTTGCTCCATTTATTTGGAACATGGCAAGCTCCCAGGTCTCCACTGATGACAAGCATACAAATAAAATGACGCTGCCAGAATAATACCTCATGAAAATAGTTTTGTTTTGTGTGGCGACGTACTGGATTAGAACCAAAACTGTAATTTTATTTGGTTTGTTATGGAGTATCTAACTAACAGCCTAGAAACAAACAGACTAAATGATTTAGAGTGGATGTTTTTTAATGAGGCCTCCTACTCTTCACTACTTCATACAGGCCAATAACGTGCACTAAATGCCATGTTTTTGATTCCTTTTTAAAGATAACATTAGTGAAAGCCTTCCCACTCCTTCTGATCTAGTGACTGTAAAGAACCTGACGTAACGTGACGTTCACGTTACAGCGTGTGACAGTGACAAGGACAAAAACGTATGTCCATTTATACCACCGCCCATTAATTCGTTCAACAACACAAATCCATACCAACCCGCCTCATCACATTTTTATTGGACTTAGTGAGGTACAAGTGAGCTGAAACACCCAGAACACATAACTGTATCAGTTTTCCTCAACGTGTTCACTTCTAACACCTAAACCCGGGACATATCCCAAACGGCACCCTATTCCCTTCACAGTGCACTGCTTTTGACAGGAGTCCAATGGGCCAACCACTTTTGACAAGGGAATAGGGTGGCGGTCAGGACAAGCCCGTGGAGTTTCGAAGGCTGCAGCGGCAGAATCAATAATGTATGTACACAATACGGGTCTCTCTCTGCTCCGCTTGGCTCTTTGCTCTGCCAGGGAAAGACGTGGCCGCGCAGACGCACACAAAACGCACACGCATCTCATTGTCTTTGCGCCGGCTGCCGAGCCCTGCGAGCAACACCGAGGCGCGTCCCGCATTACATCAAGGAGATTGGCATGTTTCAGAAACAACATTCACAAAATATCAACCCACGAAAATCCATGTACACTTATAAACCCGCCCTCTCACTGCCTGTCTGCCTAGCTGTGTGTGTGTGTGTGTGTGTGTGTGTGTGTGTGTGTGTATGTCTGACAGCCAGGGGCAGGTAGCTACACCGACTGTAAATGAGGATAAAGGAGCCTTAGCTTTCCATTCACAGATACAGGCTTACCTGGGGAAAAGGGTCTGGTTATTTACATTTCAGTTAGTTAGCGGACAATCTTATTCAGAATGACATACAATTATTGTATACCGCTTAAGCTAGTTAGGTGAGACAACTGCTGCTATCAGTCATATCCAGTACACTTGTCCTCATCGAAGAATCCACCAGTGAAGTCAGTGTTGGCATAAAATGGCGGAGTAATTTGGGGGTTGGGTGGTGTTGAGACTTATTTAAGATACTCTTCAAAGATGTAGGGTTTGCCTTGCCATCGTTATTATAGAGGGACACTGTAGGAAGACAGAAGTACTATGATATGCAGTCATTATTACCCAGACCCACTGGGGTGAAAGGGAAGGAAAGGGTCTATTCTATGTAGTCAGACAGGCTCAGGCTAATTACCAAGGAAGGGAACTATGCTTGAGTATGCAGTTATTGTTAAAAGCCCATTGACCAGAAGGGAAAAGCTTTGGAAAAGGAAGGGGCATACAATCCGCTGACAAGACTGACGCACTCTGCAGTGAGACAGGTAGGATGGAGAAAAGGATGGAGGATGGCAGTAAGACAGACAGGATGGGGGAAAGGATAGAGCATGTCAGTAAGACAGGCAGGATGGGGAAAGGATGGATGATAGCAAAATGTTATTTGGGCTTTGAAGGTTTGGCTTCATATCAAGGACAAGGTGTGTTTTAGTGTGTGTGTGTGTGTGTGTGTGTAGTAGCATCGGTGCTAATTACCTCACCATCTCTCTCCTCGATGTAGCTGACACACAGTTTCTAAATAAGAACGCAATGAGACAATGAGGAACGATGCTTGGCTGGTATGTGATGCCGCTAAACTGTACAGTTTGCACCCCTCGCTCCTTCTCTTTTATTTAATCCATCTCTCTATCTCCATCCACCCCTCGCTCCCTCTCTTTTATTTAATCCATCTCTCTATCTCCATCCAGCCCTTCTCCCTCTCTCTCCATTCATCACCTTTTCCTGTCTCTGAGGCCCTCCCTTTCTCAAACTCTCTCGACACGTTTTCTGAATACCCATGGTGGCAAGGACGCGCTGGCAGCGGAAACCATTATAGCCCACAATGCCGTAGCGGTATTACAGAAAGAGCAGAACTTGGCAGACCACATAATAACCGGGTCCAGGTGAGTTGCGATGGGACGAAGGAGCGTGAGCTGGGCTGACTATCTGACCAGACACCCTCTTCTGTCCGGCATCCCAAATGCCACCCCGCTCCCTATGTAGCGCACAACTTTTCACCAGGGCCCACAGGGACACTGCTGATCCAAAGTGGGGCAATACAGCGCGCAGAGAATAGGACAGCATTTGGAACACCCGGTGTTATTACTGCTGACGGCGCTTAAAACAATTGTTTGCTTGTTCTTGACTTGAATGGCGCTCCTTGATCAGATCTAAAGTGTCTAAGTAGAGAGGCAGCATCCCCATCTAAATCTACAGCACTTATACTGCTCAGTGCAGACTAGGGCCATTGATATGTAAATCAGAGGGCTGAATCCCAATCGGCACCATGTCAAAAGTTGTGGTTTAAATATAGGGAAGAGGGGGGTTCCCTTAAGTCCACATTTTGAGGGGGAGGTACAGAAAGATTAACCGAAGTCAACCTTTTTCATCTAATCGGGAATATTGAAGGAGGCTTAACATCTACAAAACAGAAATGTCCCAAGTAGCTCATCATCCTAGAGAACCGTTATTGATCAATCAAGGAGTGTGTACCCAAGGGACGGCCCTTTACTGAAGAATATTTCAAGAAGTTAATATTCGCAACGCCCGCTCGGATGCCAGAGGGGACCTTTTGGTGCGCCACAGGGGCCGGTTTCGGTGCTTTCTGCAATCCAACGTCTATGTAAACACAACCAAAACCCATTCCTCATAAAGGCTGGCGTGCTAGCAGGCCGCTAGTTAACTGACGGCACTTTGTGTCCGTATAAAGGGTAGAGGTACCGCTTTGATTAAAGTGTCATATCACGCCAGACAAGTAAAAAAGGCAAATAATAGAGAAGTGTAGTTCAACTGTGAAGTTGTGGTTCAGGTCGTACAGTATATGTCAGGAAGCCATCAGTGAGTTGATGGCAATGAGATTGTGGCTGGTTAATCAGCTGTGGAGGGTCACATGGGACCGTTTTAGGGTCCCTCCTCTTTGGGTGATATATGATACATAAACAATATATAATATGCCTGTTCCTGACAGAGCCTTCTGTATGCAGGTGATTCAGCTCTGTTGGCTCAGATAATAATAAGACGATGGTATAGAGCCAGCTGCAGAACTGGCGAGTATCAGTAACTGGCTCTCGGATAACAAATGATCTCATTGGGGAAGGAGTCCATTTTATTTGACTCTAACATTAAGCTAGGCAGATTACCAGGCTTCAAAGTCATGGTTTTTGACACATCAATTACACCTCAAACCTGTGTTTTGTACTTCCCAAACAAAAAGTAAGTATTTCTTGCCTGTAAAGACACATTTCTAGATTAGGCTACCTTGAAAATACTTCCACCAGCTATATTGCAGCCTCACTAAACTTGCACTGTTTGGTACGGCAGCTCCCCAAAGATCATTACAAACAAACCGCAGACGGTGCAGAATAAAATGGTAAGGGGTTATACTGAATCTTAGACCTTTTCTCATTAAGGCCCTTTTCAACTCCAAGAACTCTAGTGGCTAACGGTTGATAAAAGGGTCATTGAGCTTAGGTTTGGATTGGCCAGCAAAATGATGTATGCCATAGTCCCCTTGTATCTAAAAAGCTATTTTTATACAGCGAGGGACTGTCATTATAAGGCCATTAGAGGCAGCACCACTGAGTTTGTACCATATCGTTTTAAGAGGTTTTTTTATATATATTTGGTCAAGTTTTATATTATACAGCAGTGTTAGAGTGGAACAAGCTCCCAGCTGCTATAAAAACAGTTTCTGGCTATCATAAGTTCAAGCGTACCTGCATGGCTTGGTTAATGATGTAAACCTCCCTGGGCTAGTGGACTGATTTACTTGGCATGTATATGGAATTTATATACACATACATACATAAATATATATGTATATATAAAATAGTCAAATAAAACAGTGTACTTTCTTTGATGCATTTCTTAACTCAAAATGCTTGCAGATGACATGGAAGAATTCTTTATAGGAGAAATACACTTTAGAGGGTTTCGGGGGTAAAGGACTCATAACAACTGATAACAAGTGAATTAATACGTAGGTTAGAGATGAGTGTTTGCAGTCAAAGTGACTGTGAAAGGTAGGTAGCTTCACCATATGGTGTGTCCCCCCCGACTCTCTCCGTGCTTTCGGGAGTTCATTGCCAATGACCCAGCGTAGCCTGATAAAGTAATTACAAACCTTCCATACAGCCTAGCTAAAGTGCTGACTCTGACACTGAAGGTCATATGGGACGTGCTCGCTTGCTTTTCTCCTTGGCCCAAATAAACAATAGGCGTATAGATTCCAGGACAAGGAGCAGATGGTGGGCGGGTAACCAGAAGCAGCCAGCTGAAGCGATACATACATGATGTGTCATATCCACTGGGTCTCCCCATCCACTGAGAAATTAGATTAAAAAGCCTGAGTATGTCTGAGTGTGTGATTTCAGGGTTACCCCGTAGTTCACCGAGCACTTCAAACTGTCCCTAATGTGGCCAAAGAATCGACCATTGATCATTTATTACCGCGTTCTCAACTAGTAGTAACATACTGACACACAAAGTGCCAACATTACCATTACCTGGCAGTACAGGCTGAACACCGAGTATCAAAATTATCATGGGCAATCCTTTACAGAATAATAGGCTACTGCATAGGATCTAGTGGATGGTTGTGATGCAGTCCTAATTCATACATATACTATAATGTAATATATTACTCAACAACAACCACAAACAACTTTGGTGTATGCACTTTTTCAGGAATCAAACTTAGTGGTATGTACAGTTCGGTAAAATAAGTCGCAAAACAACAGATTCAGCAAAAATCAGTGCGGGAGGAATAGGAGACAATGTTCTTAACGTGGAACGTTTCTAGACATACAAGGCTGGAGGACATTCATTCTCATTCTGTAGCTTTGTTCTCTGTGTTGTGGAAAGTAAAACACAAACAAAGAGAATTCTGTGGAGTGGACCATGCAGAGCAGACCCAGGCCCTTTGAAGAGACGATCGCTCTGAGGATGACACTGAGCTAACCGCCAGTTCAAAGTATATTCATAGTATTCTAAACTGACTAGATGTAAATTCACAGCTTTCATCCATTGCATTTTGAACGGCGTGTTTTTGGACAACGATGGGAAGTCCACATTTTCTGGCCCCAAAGAACAGTACACTTTTCCATTTAGTTTTGAAATGATAACATTGAGGAAAAAGGTTTGGAAACCTGACCAGAATGATAAAATCAATTTGTCTGGCGCTAGGCTATATCTAAGGGCAGAACATTTCTCCCTCAGTAGTTCTCCAATAAGCTGAATAACAGCTTTAATAAAAAGGTAGCTAAGCCAGTTACTAACTGCCCTCATTTAAATGAAGTGACCTTTTATCTTATCGTTTAGTATAAAGGAAGGGCTGCTGAACAACCTGCTGTATGAAATGACACTCAAACTCACGTATTTGAGTAGTTGGCCGTGGAAAAAAACACTGACCCAGATGTTACTGTAAAATTAGAGCGCTATTAATAGGTAGAACTAAGGCTCAGTCCAAAATGGCACCACACTCCCTGTTTAGTGCACTTCTTTTGACCAGGGCTCATAGAGGAACATGATGTCATTTGGGATGCATTCCAAGAGCCTTAGTGTTGCAGCCAACCAAGCACAACTGCATTAATGTGCTAACAGAAATTCCATACTATCCAGTGCAGTCAAACGCTCAGCATGATGTTACAGTATGATGTGCTATGTGGGAACTGCCTGGTTTTTAACACGTTCATTTCATCTTCATCTAGAGCAGTGGCTCCGAATCCTTCTTCGGGGCAAACAAAAGCCATGCACAAAGTGTTTTGTCCTAGCACCACAGCTGATTCTACTAATCAAAGGGTTGATGGTAAGCTGATTAGCGGATTTAGCTGTGTAGTGCTAAGACAAATTGTAGGCCCCTCTGAGTGCCCAGGACCAAGATTAAGATATGTTCATTTATCCATCAAGTATTGGAACCTGCCTTATTCCCATGACTTTGTAGTATAGGAGGTGTTTGGGTAAAACCAGACAAAAAGCCTTCGTCTTCAACACAGGTCTAACCTAATGCTGTTACACTAAGATCACTTGTGTTCAAAACATGTTGCTCGTCTAACTGTTCCTTTAACCACAAATGTACATAGAACAGAAACAATACGGGCAACACAAATGTCTTTACTAACGACTCACCCCCCCCAGGAAAACCTACACGCAACTTGGGCATCAATTAACTTGAAGAGGAACTTGAAGAGAGAAAATAGCATTTATTATTAAAGTTTACCCGCATTGTATTGACATTTCCTTCTCAAAGAGCGTGACTTGTTGGCTTTCACGCAGACTACAGAGGCATTCACAGGCGCCAAGAGCCAGCTCAGCTTAGCAGCTAGGCACAGGGATGCTATTGACATGGAAATGCATTGTGCCGCTGCCGAGCGAGCCGCAAGTGTCGAATCACAAAATTGAAGTTGCCAAAAGAGCATTGCTGCGGGGGAAATCCTGAACACAAAAAAAAAGCTGCTGAAAAGCTGAGATATACATCACTGCACTTCCTGACAGAGTAAAACCAATCCCAGCAAACCAACACTGGTTGTGTTTAAGATCCCAAAACATGTGTTAGGTTGTGGGAAACTCTCCAGTCAAGTTTATGATTATACAACATTGGTATAAAGCAGTCACTGACGTAGTGAGAACATTCTCAGACCACAATCGGAGAGTTTTTCATTAGGCTATGGGAAAAGTATGGGGACAAGAGCAAGCTATAATTCTATTAATGCATAGTTTCTATATCCTCTTTATATAACGAAAATACATATTTTGTCTTTTACCAAGAAACTTGATTTAAAAATAATCGTATTTCTACTGCCCACCAATAGGCTGTGAGGTATACAATGATGTGCATATAAGACATCAAGGCATTTTAATAATGATTGAAGGATTTCATTGTAAAAAGGGAAAATCGACTAAAAATACAGTACTAGGATCTTAGTAGCCCATATTACATACACAGCAGCACATAATTCTGCCTCCCACCTCATCATACAAGAGGGTGCAGCATATTGGTGGTGGATGAGCTGAGTTTCCCTTCCCTATGCAAAGTGCTTTGAGTACCTCACTATAAAAAAATATGCATTATGAATTTTGGCAGAACATCGACACATTTTAGTTCAGAACTGCTTCCCTTGTATTTAAAGTATATTTTTTAATGCAAATGGGTAATCATGTCAGAACATCACAGAATAACTTCTTAAAGATACCTCCTTTTAGGCCTCCAGAACAATGTTATGAAAGTATTGCAGGTCTGTTTTTACAGTAGTATAAATACATCAACATAATATATAAAAGGATGTGCAAATGTAGATATACAGACAGGAACAACATCCATGCCATCATTCAACTCTGGACTATAGCTTTGAGTATTAGCATCTTGAAGGTTCCTCTTGGTAAAAGATACCTGTCACACTTTTCTTGTTGATGGATGCCTCCTCTTTGGGTATCGCCCGAGCTGTCTTTGCATGGCTGAATGATGAAATAGATCATAATTCAATTTTTTTTTTAAGTGAATCTGGTGAACTTGTTCCTGGACAGTGTTTATATTGTGCTAAGAAAGGGAATCATGCCACAGATTTCAAGCTAACTGAACTCAAACTTATAGAGATCGAGTTGTTTCTGAGGGTCTTTTGAGGTGTCTGAGTTGTTTCTTATTGTTCACACTAAACAATACATGTAAGCAAGTACATCGAATTAAACAACACGTCTGAACGGACAAAATGTGAAAGATATAACATTTGTGAAACATTTTGGAAATAGGAGAACTTTCCAAAGATACAACTTTTATATACAGTATATAAATATGCAGCTATGGTATGTATATTTCTTATATATACTGTACAAAAAATAAAAATAACATCTAGATATTATTGGAATGCTTTCGAGATGTTATCATCCTAATGTTCTATTAAAACCTAACAAGAACGCAAACATGAATAGCTTACATTCTGTGGGGCGCTCCTTGCTTGCTAGGATTCCTTACTTTTTCATCCAGAACCGAAGTTAGGAGTGTTACGGCATTTTGATACACTGAATGAGGTTGACATCTGTGGCATGTTGTCTCCTGGTCTGGCCAATGTCAAATGAAGTCTGCATGGAAATACAATACATAATGCCTGTTTAAAGAGCTCTCATGGGTATAGACATGCACACCAAATTCGCTCTAGTTCACTACTTTTGGCCAGAGCCCAATAGGGTGTTATTTGGAACAAAACCTATAATTAGGTTTAAAGCCATGAGTAAACATAAGTCTCCTGTTTTCAGCTAAAGGTCAGTAGTGATGGGGTATCCACATCCACACACACCATTACCCATACTCCTACCAAAGAGCAAAAGAGATGGTATAGCATTAATGAGATCCCGACCTTCCTCTCCTGCTGTAACAAAGATGAAACATACATGCCCATGTCTGTTATGCTCTTATCAGCCATAACACAGCTCCTTTCCCAGCCAGGAAATAATGGTGATTCAATACTTGTTAAGTCCAGAATACATGTTTTGCCAAGCACACAGGCCACTCACAGAGAAATAACACTTATTTAACTCAGTTTTTTTTTTCATAAAAAATGTATTGAAATATTAATCAGTCGACTATAATGAGTCATACTAAATGGAGGATAAGGGCCTCACACGCGGGGCGCCGATCACGCCAAAATAAAGGTTTGAAACTTGACTGAACCATCGTCAGCAGAGATTTCCTCATCTCACTGCTATCTGGCAACTCCCTCAGGTGGACTGAGCACCTGCACAACCCTCACACACGCCGAGTCACGTGACTTCCTGGTTGGCAGAGCAGTGTGGAAAATAAGCACGAATGGCTCACTAAGGTTGCCTGTGACAATCTCTGCCCATTATCTTTAACTCTCCTCAATCTGTTGGGAGTTGTGGCAATGAGACAGGACTGTCGATACAAATGTGACAAAACGGAGAAAAAATTTTCACTGTAATGGATCCAGAAATTGTAAGAGGAACAATTCTTCAGTGCAAAATAACAAACGAGTATAGGAAAACGTATATCCCTCCGAAAGGTCTTCTGCAGCAAAACAATGACCTGGAATCAAAGTCATCAACCGAACCAAAATGTGAACACTTGAAAGTATGATACTGTGGTGATAACAAATATTACAACTATTGAGGAACATGTTTCACCTTCATATCCAAAGAGACTTAAATAAATGTGTCCCTAAATGTTTTAACCATGCTTGGTTCCAGGAATAGAACACACGGTACTAGCGCTACGCTAAATCTTAGCACATTGTTTTCTTCTTTAAGACATCCCATACCAGGATTTTTTTCAGGGCTGCAGACAGATATGTGTGAATGTGTGAGCGAACATTCATGAGTGTGTGTGTGTGTGACAGTATGTGGGCAGCAGCCTGGTGGAATTAAAAAAAAAAAAGATCTGGAGGGATTACTGATCCAGATATCAATCACCACTGACTAACACTACACACACAGACACACACACACACACACACACCGTATCCCTTATCCAGCAGCCTCATCACACACACACATCCCCCCCAAATCCAGACCTTATCCCTTATCCAGTAGCTCCATCTCAACCCCTGGCTGCTCACAACATTGATCCCCGGACAGAGGCTCTGGCACTGGGCTTGTACTTTGAGAGACCCAAAAGCTCCACGAAATGGCTAATCTGAAATTAATACATCCGATGGAAAGCGGGTATTCAGCTGGCAGGTATTAGAGTGCTGGCCGGCTGGGACGGGAGGATGGAGTGATGACGAAAAAGGAGGGGATGAGGATGTGCCAGAAGGATTTTTGAAAGGATAACAGAATGCCCTGTTTTCCCCTCCAACTCCTCTCCTTTTTTCCCAGCTGTCGAGGAAAGATCTTTTTACTCCATCCATTCCTGAATACACGTACTTCAATCGCTCTTGTTCCCTTTTAATCCTCCCGTCATTCCCTCCCTTGTTGTATTTTCCTCACTCCGTCCTTCCGTCTCTAGATACAATTTTACCTTTCCACCCCCCCTAACCTAGATGTGTTCTCATCCTTCAACGCTTGAACATAACGAGCTGCTTACTTTTTGCAACAAAACTGTTTAGCAGTCTGGAGAGAGAGTCCGCGGACAGACAGTATCGTTTAAAGGCTTCAAGGAATAGCGGAATACCTTAAATGACCGTGCCCTTTCTCCAACAGATACAGGGACAAAACAACAGCGCGTCTACGTCAGCTCTCATTACCCAGACTCTGCATTCAGGATAGTTTAGTTTAGGGACAAATCAAGGAGATTACATAGGGTTGGAGCAAAGGTTTAGCTGGGTATGGAGGACAGGGGTTTGTGTGTGTGTGTGTGTGGGGGGGGGGGCAGTAAAGAGACAGAGAGATAGAAATAAAAAAGAGAGACCTAAAGAAAGAGGGAATGGGAGGAGAACGAGAAAGTGAAGGAGAGAGAGAGCTGTCATTCAAGCCATAGCTGTGAATATCGTGCTCTAACACCAATCAGAGTCCTCCAAGCTCAGGTCTGCCATCTCACTCTGGCAAATGTGTCTTCTCCTTTTTCTATTCTCCATTCAGTTTTTTCTAATCCTGCCTGAAAGCCTATCTGAGATGTCAGGCTTCTTCCTAAATTGGCTGCTGTTCTTAGTGATTGATTAAAGTAGTGTAGCTTTATCAGTCAGACCTTGGCTTCCAGTGCCTGCCAACTCTATTAAGTAATGCATCCACTGTCATTGCTGCAACACCAGGTACCGGGGCTTCTTTTCTCTTTTTTTCTCTACAGTCTCATTCTAAGGACTCGTCCGTCTGCTTGTCACGCGAGGACCCATTTAATATATGTTCCCGCGTGTGGAGAAGACGCGGCGTGAAATACCCGGTCTTATCGCACTGCGTGTGATAGCACAGCTGGTTGCAGCGGGCTAAAGCTCACATACAGCGGGTTTTATGGGCAAAGCGCGACATCAAGCTCCCAACACAGCATTACTCAGACAGGGGGTTTACATTTGTCACACCAGACCCAAAACAGTGTGCACTGCACGCAAGATAATGCCTCCAAAAACAAATGTGAACACATCCCTTTTACTGGGATGTAACTGATGGGGCAAGTCACGGATCAGAGCCGCAAGAAACACATGCATACACCCGCCTCTGACACCGACCTAACAATGAGCCTTGTAATTCATTACACAATTACACTGGAACACACCTCCCTTGCCTCTGCATTGACAGAGGACAGGGAAAGAGATGGGAGGAGTGCAGATGGAAGTAGAGGAGATGGGAGGAGAAGAGACTAGAAGAGAAGAGATGGAGTGAGCGGAGAGGTTGCTGCGGTGTTTGCCGATGCCTGAGTCCCGTTGGTGATAGCACTTAACGGATTTTCAGTCACCTGCCAGTCATCATTCACAGATGCCGTAAAAACTCACACGCATTATAGCGTCACGACCATCAGACGGCAGTGGGCTATCAAAGTACAGCGGTCAACAATCCACGGGAGCGGACAGGACAGATGTCGATGCGTTAAAGGAGTTTTAGAAAGATATGACGCGTTTACTATGTCCAACCCATTCTTTCCTTCATTCTCTAAACAGGAACACAAGTTCTTCAATTTCCAGTTTAAACAAGTATGAAATGTCTTTATCATCAGGTCAATAAAAATGTGCTACCTAATGCAAGCTTACTCCACTTTCTCGTCTGGTGAGCAGCCCAAAACGGAGCCGTTGCTATGGAAACTCGCACACACGGCAAAGTGCAAAGAGGAAGAGAGAGGCTTTCAGACAGATGCGCAGCAGTAACAGAGGAAGTTATTTCAGATTCCTGTGCAGTAAAATGAGCGTAGGACGGGGGTGATTTTATCAGGACAAGACAAGAAAGTCGGAGTTATAGAACAGCATCAGGATAGTACGGGGGGAAAACTCCTGTTTTAACCTCTAACACGAACACACGCTCAGACACCACAGCCGTTTTGAGGTCAGTCAAAGGCAAACTGGCAGGCGCCACGGCACATCCGTTCACCGCCAAGCCTAATAAAACGACACATTAAAACACAGAGCAGAAACCACTGAACTACGATGAAACCGATTGATCAAACTCTCGCCACATCTAACCCCCACAAAACAGCCAATAGAAACCATTTTGCTAAATGCTTGGACTTATTAGACTTTAATTAATATAGACTTAGAATGTCATTCCATCAAATGACCTCACCAACTCCACCAAATGACAGGAATGAATTCCCATGATTTTTAAAAGCATGCTGGATGAATTAACAAAGGGCTGCTCTCCCTCTTTGTGTCTTTCTTTTTGTCTCTTTCTTTCTCCCTCTGTCTATTTCTGTCTCCCTCTATCTCTGACAGGGATATAGAACATCTAAATAACAACAGATTTGGCCAGGGGTAAGGTTGTCCCCACTCGCAGCTTCATCTACAATACTGAGCAAAGGAGAGAATAATAGCTGCCAAATAGTACCCAGGCAGGCATAGTACACACACAAGTTAGCTTTTAATAAATACAAAGAAAAGAACAATGCAGGAGTTTCATAGAAAATATAGCAAGTGTTTTTTTAAGGACAAACACTTAATACAAACAAAAGAGAACAAAACTGACATTCATAAACAAAAAGAAAAAATCTGACACACCCTCCCCACAAAATTAACATTCTCCTATTTTGCCTTCCATCTGTTGTGGTTGACTGAAATATATCAGATGGACAAGTCTACTTGAACTGGGGCAAACTTACATATTTTCAGACAGGAAGAATCTGAATAAAGTTGTATCAGGAGATCAAATATCCCCTGGGGTACAAATCCCTAGCGAACTCCCCTTCAAGATGACCCTCCATTGGTTTCCAGACACACAGTGTCCAATGTAGAAAGCTGACAACAGAAATTATCACAACACCAATATGGAAGGGGCGCCAATCTTAAAACTAAATTCTAAACCTGCAGGATTCACCAAAATGTGAGGGTGCGGATTAGCAGCCCAATAGAAGGATACACAATTTGTGAGAGCCAGTCCTCCCTCAATCTCAGATTTACAGAGGTACTTTTTTACATATACTTTGTTTTTAAAATTCCAGATAAATTTGTTGATAATGAAGTTCAGATGCTTGTAAAAGAACATAGGCAGGCATACTGAGATATTATGGGAAAGGTAGGAAAACCATTTCAGTGGCATTAACTTTTCAGCAGGATACCGGTAGAACGTCATCTGTGTATGGAGACAAATATGCAGCTCCGGAAAAAATGAAGAGACCACTGCACCTTTTTCTTTCCTTTCCAAAAAAGTCGAAAAGGAAGGTTTTGAGTGAGGAACAGAAGCGTTCAATTTGCAGTGGTCTATTAATTTTTTCCGGAGCTGTATATATATGTTTTGTATTATAACCAGCATAGAAATTTCACGATGGCCACAGGTCATTGCCCTACGCTCTGGCCATGATGCCCTGAAAATCATTGTGTGCCCTACAGCCACTATGGGCTTTGTGCCCCTGTTATTGTCAAAATCTCACGGTCAGCAGTTTGTAGTTATCGATAGATATCAGACTTATATAGTGCTTACCTGAATCATACCTCTCTGTTTTGGAAGGTGCGTTCATGAGCAACTGGGAGGTGGGAAAGTTCCAACCTCAGAGTGGGAGAATACCAGAGAATACACCTGAACGCTTTTTGAGAGCTCCGAGAAGTAACGTTTGACATTACTCGACATGGGAGTGTTTGTGGTGAAAGATTAAAAAACAAAAATGACTTGCTCTGCACACAAATAAGTCACTATATTAGTTTATTTAGGTCATACTTATTAGCGCAGGTGATTGTGATGTAAAAGGATACTTTGTGGTTTACTTTTGGGTAACTGAGTTAATGTTATCCTTCTGGCTAGCTAGCCTTAACGTTACTTAACTGTCAATGCTGTTTCCTATTTGTTGTCGTCATGTGAACACTCCCAACTAAAACTTCTGAAATGAAACAGATTCCAGAATCTAAAAATATTTTGCGGGAGGAGTAGATATAATTAAGGATTAATACATGATAATTTAACTTTTTATGTGGAAAAAACATCAGTTATAATATGTTATTATTCAAAGTATGAAAATTACAAAAGTGAATAATGTATGATTTTATGTCATGCATGTTTTTTTCTTATCAGCAATTAAGTTGTTTATTTGTAAGCACCAAATTCTCTTATTTCACTCAGTGGCTTTTGTGCCCTGGCATGTGTCCTTTATGCCCTGGCATGTGGCCTTTGTGCCCTGGCATGTGGCTTTTGTGCCCTAAACATTTTTGTGACACCGAAGGCCAAATGGCCATGCCCCTACAATGATGAAATTCCAAGTCTGATTATAACCATGTACTGCTGCATGAGACTTTGTGGCTTGGCCATCAACGGCCTGAGCAAAAACCAGCCGCATCACCCTGTCTCATCCCTCTATACAGGTGCTTGGTTGTTCTTAATGTGTCCTTTGTATTCTAGTGGAGGTGATACTCCTCAATAGAATTTCAATCATTTTCATGAATCAGTCTTCAATTTTAAATTTCACGTTTTGATGAGGCCATTCTAATTAGGGCTTTTTCAAGCATTGAGAGATATAAAAGCAAGGCCTATAGTAGATAGCCTCTGAGATTACATTACATTAAAGCAATGCCTGAGTTTGAAAACAGAGTTTTTGGTGGGGATGAAATCACTCAAGTACCGCCATTTTCTTACTGTTTACATCAGGCCAATGTAAGCCAGTCACCTATTGCATGGCCAGAACGCAGTGATTTGCAGTCATTTTGCAGAGGTACAAGTTTCCCAAAAAGATAGAAATCACAAAAACAGACCAGGTTAGACTAGGTTAAGTCTCTGGAATGCGTGGATGCGTTTGGTTTTGCTGTATGATGCCCACAAACCATTGGGTAAAAGGTGATATGGACTGTCATTAGATGCACTAAAAAAAAAGATAGTTTGACCTAAAAACTTCCTATCTGCAAAAAAGTATCTGGAACAACAATATGGTCTTGGCCAATATGACGCTCACATGTCCATCTACGGAGATAACGGTAAGAAAAGTAAGCAACTGAAAAACTGCAAAATTGGGTACAAAATATAATAATATTGATAGAAAAATATATAGTAATATAGTATATTTTCAATTTTCTTTTTCTTGGATACAAGAACGTTTAAGAATACTCTTGGTCCTTTAAGCCCACTCTTGAAAAAACCATATCCCATATCCTAACCTTAACCTTAACCCGACCTTCATGAGGCATGGCAAAATTGCCCAGAGGGTCACATATTCTGTTTTATTATTCTTACTAGTTTGTTTGGTCCCCACAAGTAGTAGAATACCTGTGCGTGCACACACACACACACACACACATGCGCACACACACACACACACACACACACACACAATTATATTCCATACCAACAAAAACATCTCCACTAAAAAACATCTTGAAATGAATAATCGAAAAACAACATAAGCAATGGGTTTGAATACCAATTCTATCGCATTACCTATATCAAAATATTAAATCATAATTGAACATTTCCTCTGTAATAACTTCCTCTTTAAAGTGAACTAGACCAATGCTATCAAGACGCAATAAAACTTCCACAGGATGTAAATGCACATGTCCCAAATGGCACCCTGCAACCCTAGTGCACCACTTCCGACCAGACCTACAGGACGCTATTACAGGAATAGGGCGCCATTTTGGAGCCTATCCCCAGTCTCCCTATCTGCGTTATGTTGGCCGCCTGAACCAGCTAGAAAGTCATATCACATCAGCTCTTGCTACATCAAATGTAACTTGAGGGAATATGATTTATTCATTCTGGTGTTGACATCCAAACCATGCCCTAAACGGTGACACTTTGAACACTATTCCTCAGTGCCCAGCCAGCCTGCCACCTGCCTCCCGCCATGCTGTCGTGGCTGGCCGTTTACAAACCGAAGGGGCTCAATCTGGAGAGGAACCACATCTCAGGCATCCAAAATGGCCTCCCATGCTCCATATGTACTACTTTGCTTATTGGAACCCAATGGTGCTCCAGTCAAGATACTGTGATGGAAATAGGTTGCCATTTTGGATGGAGCCACTATGATGTGTTTTCTTCAAGCAAGCATGGACTTATAAAAGGAGAATAGAGGGATCTTACCAGGAGGCCTCATGTTGTCTTGTTGTGGAGCCCCAGAGCCAGCTAGGACAACAATGAAAGGGCTGTGTTAGTGTGTGTGTGTGTTTGTGTGTATGCTACTGTATTAAGCCTACAAGGTCAAGCAACACTTTATCTTCAGACACCATACACTGTGGCTGAGTCCCAAACTGCAATCCATTCCCTATAATACTCCCTACTGACCAGACCCTGTTGGCCATTGTGAAAAGAAGTAGATGGAGGGAATAGGTTGTTATTTGAGACGCAGTCCGCCTCAAGGCAGAACCCCTATTACTATTGTTTACCCCTGCAGTGGACGAAAAACCAGCTAACGTAAACAGAGGGCTCTATGTGTGTACTATTTGAGTTTGTGTAAGTTTCAGTCTGTGTGTATCTGTTGTGTGTGATTGTGTGTGCATGCATGCGAGTGTGCGCTGCCCGTTGCATGTTTTATGAGTAGCAGGAGATAAACTGCTGGGGTAAATCTAGTGGAACTTTCTTTCAGAGCTGCTCGACCTCATGAAATAGCGATATTATTTAAGGTGTGTGTGAATTGCAGACTAGGTACCCAAACAATATCAGTACAAACGGTTTTATTATTGCAGCTCGTGTTTTACTACTACATTGCTTCGGCACTGAACATTGTACAGAGTGCAGTTCCCTCTTAGTGAAACCGATGACGACGTGCTGCTGCTAGCCGGTTAGCTGACAGTCCAACCTACACAGGGATCCTCTTTGACAACGTTAACTGCTTAACCTATACAACAACCACCAACTGGATAGCCCCATCGGCAACATCTCAAGCTAGCTGGAGTGAGCATAACTCTGTAACACTCACCTCTTCCAAACTCACTACACAGCAATTGAGCGGAAACTAACTTACGATCCGAGTTACATGAAATGGGTACGCTTTTCGGGAAGACTGAATATATTACCAAAATTGAATGTCTGTTTGTATGTCTAAGGTCAAAACAAGGATTGTCTTGTCATATAAAAGGCTTGTTTGAACACAATGAAATAATATTGTTCCATAACAATAATATATTCCACTCTTCAGAGAACTGACAGTTATGGAAGTTCCACCCACCATGTTACAGTCTGAAAGAGGCATACAAATAAAACAAGAAAATGCGTTAATCTAAATGATATTACACATTTCATGTCATTTGGAATGTATTAAAAGCTCAAAAGACAAAGTACCTTGGAATTGGATAATTACAGGTTCCTGGAATATTACACATGGCCAGGCTCCCCACACCAATGTTTACCCTATTTTTCCCTCAAGTTCATTTGAGTTATTATGAACTCTTCAAGTGGTCCTCCATGACTTCCTGTTTCACTGTGGTATAAATATGAGGTGACACACACGCCAAACCTCCTAAGCAATTTGTCAACATCTATCAAAGGAAATAAGACAAAAATGTTATTGAGCACATAGGAAAATAGCTACAATACACAAACCAAAATGCTCATCTTCAATATTAGGACAATAATTAAGACATTTAAACCTACTGAAGCTGTTATGAACAAGTATTTTTTTGCCCCAACACACAGTGGGGAGGATTGGTTAAGAGGTAATGTTTCCAAAAAAAGGCACAAGACACATAACTCAAGACATGTAACATTGGTAAATGTAGCTGGCTAGTCTGTACTGGCCAAAATTCATGGTGTTCCCTACATACGTTGTTAAATTAAACACTGCTGTCAAACATATAGATGTTTAATGATATTAAGGAACTCAGGCTTACCTTCATGTGGAATAGCCTATGCTGCAGTTATAGCAGCTGCTAATGTATACTGGGATAGGTAAGCCCCAGACTAATGAAAACAAACAGCTAATACAGATGCTCTTAGCAGACAATTCCTACAGAAAATCCATAGTTTGGGGTTTGTACCAGAGGAAGAGGCTTGTGTGTGCGTCTAGGATCAAGTACTTTAGATGTAATGATGACAAAAGGCCTTGTTTTTCATTGTTTTCTAACAGGCGCTTGTCTTTTGATCGAATCAAGGCACTGGTTTCTCTCAAGAGGATACCAATGCTTATCAAAGGCCTGTGTTAGCCTTAGAGAGATGGTCAGTTCTCGCTATACCACATGCCGTTACTACTGGGTAACACGACTGGATAACAAAAGGGCACCCAATGACCTATATAGTGCATTAAGTTCGACCGAAGCCCTATAGATGTTTACTATTTGTGTGGAACAAAGATAGGTGACGGGTTTACACAACCGAGAGCTTTGAGTTTAGAACTGATGATTTTCAACAAGATGATCATTAAATAACAGTTCAAAATAAAACAGTTACTAGCTAGAGTAATTCCTTTTGAAAATGGCATGGCACGTTTTCCTCTGGCTAAGGCAAAGCCTACCTGTTCACAATATACCCCTGGTGTGTCCTCCCATCCTCTCGACTCTGTCCTGTGTTGTCTTCTCTCACCCTCTCTCATATCTGTGTCCAGGACTATCAAAAGATTATTGTGGGTAAGCTATTGTGGGTTGTAAGGCTAAAGAAGAGGTCTGCGTGAGAAAGATAAACGGGACGGGCTAGCTTTTATTCCGGAATTACTTGTCTTAACTTTCAGCGTTCGAACCAGGGATTTAGAACATTTGCTATTGTCTTTAGGCAGAAAGACTTGCCTCTTTATGAGTGTGTGTAAGGATGTGCATGCACATATGTGTGTATGTGTGTTTGCTTGTGTGTGTGTATGTGTGTGTGTATGGATTTCTTGACTCAGCCAGGTGAACTTGTGTATCCTAACATTAAATAAATATCCCCTACAAGATACAGTATCCTTCACGGCAACACGATAGTTGCAGTTTTGGTATTGCTTTTCATTTTCAGCTGTGTTGTCTGGCTGTGAGGAGGGGTCAGAAGCACACAAACTCTAATGTGCATCCCAAATGACACCCTATTCCCTGTACAGCGCTCCCACTGGCCTGTCGTGTGCTAAGTATAAAACAGGGTGCTAATTGGTATGCAGGCTACAATTAAAATGAGAACTGAGACTCTGTATTTAACCCCGTTTAACGGGTCCATTCACACTGTTCTGGAGAATTAAACCAAAGAGTATTAACACTAAACAAACATGCCAGTCCCCAATGAACGATTCCGTTTTATGAATTGGAAAAAAGGAAATCTAATGAAAAGGTATTCCTAACCTTTGCTCATTGATTTGATCAGGCCAAATGATGTGCTGTAGCTGTTCAGAAGGTTTCCAAACAGTTATTGAGTGTCACCGAAATAAAGGGGACAGTGAGCCACAGAGAACCGAGGGGTGCGTCAAAAATAGTGCACAATGAAGAGAATAGGGTGCAATTTGGTTAGCAGAACAACAGCGCAAAGCTGCTTCTCCCTGGGGAAATATGTCACATTTCCAACAGCCTTTTGTGATAATGTGTATTTTCCATGTTAGTCCTCTTTCTATGCTTAGATAAACAGTAGGGAACAAAAAAGAGAGAAAGACAGAGAGAAAGAGAGAGAAACCCATTATTAGGTCAGTGTTGTGTTATTCCTCTCTATAAGGGCAGTGTTGTGTTCTTCCTCTCTATAAGGTCAGTGTTGTGTTCTTCCTCTCTATTAGGTCAGTGTTGTGTTCTTCCTCTCTATGAGGTTATTATGTCAGTGTTGTGTTCTTCCTTTCTAATAAGGTCAGTGTTGTGTTCTTCCTCTCTATGAGGTCAGTGTTGTGTTCTTCCTCTCTATAAGGTCAGTGTTGTGTTCTTCCTCTCTATACGGTCAGTGTTGTGTTCTTCCTCCCTATAAGGTCAGTGTTGTTGTTCTTCCTCTCTATAAGGTCAGTGTTGTGTTCTTCCTCTCTATAAGGTCAGTGTTGTGTTCTTCCTCTCTATAAGGTCAGTGTTGTGTTCTTCCTCCCTATAAGGTCAGTGTTGTTGTTCTTCCTCTCTATAAGGTCAGTGTTGTGTTCTTCCTCTCTATAAGGTCAGTGTTGTGTTCTTCCTCTCTTCATCTTACACACTCACTCCATTGCAACACGGTTCTCTTAAGGAATCCATTTCTCCAACATACTAGCTACCACATTACAAGAAATCATCTGAGAAATATTCTGATAAACTACCTCAGAATTATTGAAATCAAAGTAGGAGATGGTTTTTGATAGTCTAGAATCAATAGAACATATTAAGAGAAAGTTTTAACATTACAACCTGCAAATCAACCCAGAAGAGAACATTCTAACCTGAGAATTGTTAGACGCAACCAAAGGAAAATGTCAGAAGATGACAGGAATGCAACAGCATTTGTTTTATTTTTTTCAGCTCTTTTTTCAGTCATTTTACCATTTATATTAAGGCTGGAGACAGTGGGGAAAGATAAGTGGAGTTCTGACCACTGGAACACCCTAGGCCACGGAACATTTCTAAAGCAACAACGGGCCATCTTAAATGTTCTCCCACTGAAACGATACTATCTTATGTCACATCCAGGACTGTGACGCTCTACTAAGACAGATACAGTATAGATTCCAAATCCACACAAGCTAACTGCCTTGATATTGGGCAGTAGGTAGCTCGCTGATGTTGGGCCAATAAACAAAACATTGCTGGCTCGCATCCCTTACATGGCAATCTGTCAACATGCCTATTTAACCTTAATTACTCCAGGTTTGCCGTCAATAATGGCTTATCCCATGTCGTGACCCAACTCTCGGAGGATGTCTCTGAGAGTTGATTACATTAGAAGACAGCACAACAGATTCTCTCCACTACACCAGCACATTTTCAATATCTGGGTCTATGCAAGCAATCCAATCCAACTGGCATTCCAGAGCAACTTTGAACGACTTAGTAATAATGACAGGTTATTAGTTACTGTGCTATCAAAGACTAAGTGATCAAAAAGCAGTGCCACCAAGAGTTAATAACGATGACAGGGCTTCGCTGTGCTTGTTGTGATAGTTTGCTTTGGAGTTTGGAAATTCTTCGTGATCTTTAAGTGCATATACAGATTAGACCCTGGAATGAAAGAGTTTCAGACTGAAAGAGAATAGGCGATGAGAATGCCATTAATTTTCAGGGGTGTCAGAATCTGTTGAATCATTTATTAATTTCTCATCTTGCTGGCATTGGAATTTGCTTGAATGGACAAAAGAAAACGTGAAAACGGTATCTACCTGAGAACTCGGCGTTGCATTGCAGTGATTTAATTCAACAGAATTTAGATTCACTTCCGTGTTTGGTGTCTTTGTATAAGAGATCCAAATTAGAATGTAAAACAATAGCTAGATCCACCCATAGCAATTCCATTTTCCATTTCCATTTTAGTCATTTAGCTGATGCTCTTAGCCAGAATGACTTACATACATTATTTATTGAATACATTTAGTACTTTTAAATGTGGTGTTTATTTTTTGTCAAACGGGTGAGGAGAAAGGATGAATGAGTCAATGGGGACCTCAGGGTTATTAGGTTGTTATGATACGTACAAGGGCCGGATTGGGCATTTGGCCATGACACCAGGGTTAACGCCACTCCTCTTACCTTAAATACCATAGGATCTCAGTGTGACCACAGAGTCAGGACCTCCGTTTAAACTCCCATCTAAAGAAAGCATCCAACACAGGGAGATTGTCCAATCTACGCCCCTGGGATACCGGGACTTTATCTTTAAACCACTTCTAAATCCATCTGGTCTACCATCCAGGAAATGACCGGGACCGGTCCTGCTTAGCTTCATGTTCAAGCCAACAGTGGGATGCAGGGTGTGATGCCGAATCTAACAAACCTGACAGTTTATTTGACGGGTATCTTCCGGCGCCTTCTCTTAGCCCCACTTGTTACGAGGCTTATCCAGAGCTTACCTTTCTCCAACCTAACCATTTTCCTCTTGTTTCTTTTCAATCTCACCTTTTCCTTCTGCCCTCCTCTCTTATCCTCCCTGATCCTCCCCTTGCTCCATTCACTCCTTCGTTTCCCCCGTTCTCCTTCTCTATCCATCAGTATTATGTCACTCGTCAGAGCGCTAGAGTGAACTGCCCGCTGTGCTATTATGTCATCCATCCCCAGTACTTAGGGACAGGTGGAATTCATTGACGCATTCTTACAGACTGGAAGAGGCGGTCTCAGATAAACCAAAGGTCGCTAAAGCTGGTGTCTCATCTTAGCCACTGGGAACAGTTTAGGGTAAAAAAAGTCCCATTTCTTGCATGGTTCTTCTTGCACATGGGCATTTTGATGTAGTTTGTGTCATACTTGTACCTTATATATATATATATAAAAAAAGGATATTTTTCCCCGAGCTTCACTTTCTGCATCCCACGTTGTTGTTGACATATCTCCCATATAGCATGTGTTACTGTCAGTGATTATGCCTTCCCTTGTGCATCAAGTAGGCATTAGCAAACCCTCTTAAATCTTCTTAAAGGATGGAGAAAGTGCTCTGGGCTCTTTAATGACACTATTATGTCCACCCACATCATACAAGACATCTTCTCAAACAAAACTTTTGGAAAAAAAGAATGCCAAAGGACACACAGATGTGACACTGCGCGGGCAGGGCAGCGCCTAGAGTATTCTAACTGGTGCCTGGAGTCAGCTCAATTATCTTCCACTCCGCACCTCCCCCGTCCCCCTCCCTCCCTCTGTCCTTTCCTCCCCCTCTCCTGTACTCTCCTTTCCTGTATCCTCCATTTTCCTTCTCCCCCCTCTCTCTATCCTCCCCTCCTCTTTTCTCCCTCCCCCTAGCCCCCATCACCCTCTCCTCTCAGAGCATATTGGTATTGTCACATTGACCCACAGCCCCCTATTCATCACTGCGGACATCTTAGTGTGCGACTACACCATGCTGCTATTTCTGTAACGACCCACATTCTCAGGTGGTGTGGGGTTCAATCCAATGCTAGGAGCTGCGGTAGTAATAGCCCATGCTTTGTGACAGCCCTAATGTTTCCAGCTGCAGTCAAGGAGCTAGCATAATAGGCTAAAATATCTAAACCATTATGAATACAAAATCTGGTTATATATTATATCAGTGTTGTATAGAGAGACAATAATATTTTTGGAATGATGGGAAAATTACTGTAAAGCTATAGTATTATTGGAATGATTGGTAAAGTAGTGTCATTTTTTAAATATTATTAGAATAGTTAGTAAAGTACTATAAAGCTGCAATATTATTAAAATGATTGGTGAAGTGCGGTACAGTTGTAGTATTATTGTAATGACTGGTAAAGTAGCGTCAAGCTGTGGCAGAATGATGAGTAAAGTACTGTAAAGCTTGTGATGAGTAAATCGTAGTTGTTGTAATTCTCCGAGATGAGCAGGTAAAACGCAAAAATGTAATGTTTCACATAATGATTCTCTAAATTATATTTTATTAGGTGCCACATGCTCCAACCTGATAAGTGCCGTCAGCATCAGAGAAAAACACCTCTGTCTAATTTCCTGTGTGGGTAAATGTGTCTGAATAAAATCCGATTAAAATCGGATCAATTTCCTGATTTACACACGCAGCGAGTGTTGTGCACACCCGTACGTAAACAAGCACAAGTGTGCGCACACATTCTTGTTCTTATGAGCTCCAAGGAGGGCTTGTGACATGGTGAGATGACGCTCCTGCCTTGGGGAGTTCTATAATGAGGGAAGCAGAATATGGGAACACGTCTACGCACCAGCACCGACTCAGATGGAACCATCAGCAGGGTGGACATGAAGGAAGGTGTCCATCCCTCAAAGGGAAGGTTATGGAAATAGACTATTAGCAAGAGGAGGAGGCCTAGCTAAATAAATGCAAAACTCACAACAAGAAAGTTCTGCACAGAAACATCCAGTGTTGAAGGACTGCTTTCCCATGGAAAGGCATTACAATTACACATAAGACACAATACTAAAGCAAGCAATTCATTTGAACATTTATATGAATAATTCAGACTTTTAAATAGTTTTCACACTGATGGCTAGTTGCGAATATATCCATAGCATGAACAAAATTTTTGTCTGGTATTTAGTGTATGTTTCCTTTCAACACAGGAATTTTCACCATGTCAAGAAACAACCCTTAACAGCGGCTTGGTTGAATGAGTCCCTGGCTATTAAGCATTAAGAGATCATCTAAGATCTTGCTTTTTCCAGTTCTGGGCTGCCACCAGATTTGATAGCCAGGGACAAATCCAACCCTCTGACTGTTAAGTTTTAGAGACTGGAAATGTCTCAGTTGAAGTATAATGGAGTGTTAATGTTTGGTTGCTCATGGATTTCTATTTGCAGTTAGCTGTGAATGTACACGGAACGTGAAAGTCTAAATTATTACTATAAGCCTTAAAAACAAATGTCCCAATTATGGGTCAAAGCTAGGTGTTCCCATGAAAAGCCTAAATGCTAGCATCTCAATTCTTATTACACAAGTACAGAGTGTTGAATGGTTGACCTTCAAAGCCAAGAGCATAATCCAGATAATATCAACACAATCCAAATATGAGAAGAATTCTACACAGAATCTAAATAATCCAAATATGAGAAGAATTCTGCATAGCATCAAAATAATCCAAAGTATGAGAAGAACACTTCACAGCTGATTCTGCATAGAACCCTGATGTGTAGACATGGATGCCGGTTCCTAAGCAGCACAAATGTTAGTGCTATGTAAAATTATTGTAAATGTCCATAGTGAAATGAGATTATGAGTCATGCAGAAATGCTCATAACGTTTATAGCACTGAAATGATGGTTAGAGCATTTAGAGCATCACTCCGAATCTTAGAGCCTGGTTATAAATGAGGAGTCATTTTCTTAGAGAGAAATAATGTGTTTCTCAAACAGCTGCTTAGTTCTAAGTCAGCCAAACAAACCCAAATAATTCAGCATTCATACATCAGCAACCCCAAAACAAACTGCTCAGCCTGACCTAGAAACATCCCCCAAACAAAAACAACAATTACCATCATCTTATGACAAGATTATTTGCACTTCAATGCCAGAGAGCTCTCCTTCCGAATGCGGTGAATGTCCCAATCATATCTCCTCTTGCCCAAAGTGGGCACTTGTTCAGGAACCTCAACTGTTTTGACAGGATATGTGATGAAAAATCCTTTCCCCCTATTCTTTGTTGGTTTTGTGTATTTTGTAAAAAGGGAGGGTCTAAAATCACCAGGTATTTAGCCAGGAATGATTTTAATTCACAAAAAACTATTCACAGTCCCTAGTTTAATCTAATCTTAATGTAATCAAGTAATTTAATTCTAATTTATTTCAAATACATTATCTTAATTGTGGTCAATTTGTAGTATGCATAAATATTTATAATTATTATTTTAACTACGTTCTGGCCCCAAAATCCCCCAAAAACCTGCTTGTGGCTAAATCCCATGAACACATCTAAAGAAAGAAGGGCATATGAGTGACCAGAAATCTGATTCTAAAAAAAAACAACCAAACCAGTGATAGAGGCTAGATGTTTTACCTACACTATGTTCTAGTGATCAGAGATAGAGGTTGCATGTTAGTATTACTGGATGTTCTACAGACCAGAGATAGATGTTGGATGTCAGTACTACTGGTTGTCCTTGCGACCAGAGATAGAGGCTGAATGTTAGACAAACTAGATGTCCTAGTGACCAGAGATAAAGGCTGAATGTTAGACAAACTAGATGTCCTTGTGACCAGAGATAGAAGCTGAATGTTACACAAACTAGATGTCCTAGTGACCAGAGATAGAGGTGGCATGTTAGTATTACTGGATGTCCTA